>JASDQU011404246.1:51479-63380 GCA_032191745.1 Picea mariana
AATTATAATAGGTAATCAATGGACTTGTATTTAAAACATCAATTATATTAATAAAGAATTACAAAGTTTATAAAGAATAATCTATGATTGTGAAGGACACCAATCCTCTTTAGAGCACCAACTCTTGGAGACACAAATCCCCTTCTTCAAAGCACCAACCCTAGGAAGCACCAACTCCCTTGTTTTAGGGCACCGACCCTAGGAAGCACCAACTCCCTTATTTTTAGAGCACCAACCTTAGGAAGTACCGAATCCCTTGTTTTTTAGGGCATCAACCCTAGGAAGCACCAACTCTTTTGTTTTAGGGCACCAACCCTAAAAAGAACCAACTCCCTTGTTTTCACACTTTACTTAGTAAAGATATCGATTCTTCCTTGCTCCTCCCTTCCACCCTCACTACATAAGTATCTTCAGTTTTCCTTCTTGGACTCTGCTTCTACTTTTGATCTTCTAATATGGACTATAGAGACACTTTCTTCTCACCATTCTTTCTTGTTTATATAGTCTTCCAAATGGTGTGAATTTGAACCATTGTGTCTTTTGACATTGAACCATTGTACCCTTTCATTTAAATGATAATATTAAACTTTAAATAATATCATTTTTCCTTTTTGTTATTTATTCATAATGCTCATGATTTAACTCTTCTTTAATCATGACTGTGTATCGGTTCATTAGTCTACAGATCTCTAATTGTCGTGAATTCAAGTCTTAATCAATAAGTGCTCCCTTCAATCCAATCTTTTCTTTGTGACCGCGGGCTCAAACAACGAGCTTTCCTACTAAGTAATGTCCTTAGCACTGGTATTGTACCTTTTTTACCATGTGCACTCACATGACCAACGACATAACCTTGCCATTCAGGCTTCGACCCTTCAAAACTTTTTTTCTTTTACCAAACTCTTCTTATCGCCGAAGAGATATCTTCCAGAGTGTTGCCTTTTGGAGTGGTTACATCTCATGCTGTCTAATTTAATGGCTAGCATTACTCCCGAAGTTCTCAGATCGATTATCTAGTCTAATCCTTACACAATTTGTACTGTGATGAGATATTATCTGTTGATCTCTTTGTCTTTGATCTTGATCTGATGGTGTGGAGTTAATCTCTTGTTGAATTAATGATTCTTTCTTATCTGGAGGCTAAAACAAAATCAATGATCGTGAATTAATCAAGAGTTAATATGAACGATTCTCATTCACTACAAGACTTCAACGATTCGTGACTCCGGGACTCCAAGTTACTAGAATCTGGAGTAGGACAATTCCTCCGGAGTTTGACCTACCAAAGTGGTAATCAAGAATGGGCAACCGATTGGTGCCGTTTGTTAGCACTCCTTACACTATCCTTCTATTGCACTCGATCAAACGATCAAGAAAAATTCCCAAGGATCTTAGATCAATGACCAAACATTAATTCATTACTTCGGCCTTCGGTGCTTCAGGTATTTTTGCTAGTATGATAAGTTGAGCATCCTCGAAGGTTGTAATCCCAAATTGACATGGCTTGCTGACGTCACTATTGGTGTAATAGCTGAGTGGCTACCACATGTCACCTTAATTCGTGACTTTTGTATACCTAATGTGCCAACTAGACCTTGACACTTGTCACCAACTGATTGGGCCACATGTCATCTTTATCTTCTGCCACATGTCTCCCTCCTGGATCATGGCTTTGCACTTCATGGCTTCAGGAGTTTTAGTTGTTTGGGACTCCTCATAATCACTGAGTGGTAAATGTCAGGATGACTATTCCTTCCCTCGCACGATTGAATGGTCCATGGGAATCTTCGTTATCCGAATCTCATTCTTGATCAGGCGGCTAGCGGGATTTTGGTGATTTTGGGACTCTTGGATATTGTGGCTCCTTTCTACATCAATTTATCGCCGAAACGCTGAATATATCTACCACCATAGATATTCCCTTTTCTTGATCTAACAAACTTTGTTTACTCTGAGACTTCATGCCTTTGGCCCCGCTTATCCTATCCTTCCACTACGCTTGATCAACGATTGACGGGATTTCCCTGTTCTTCCTCTAATCCGGTGATCGACTAGAGTTCATTACTTCAGGGCTTTCGTGGATTCTTCCTTGTCTCTAGTAATCGCCAAAGTGGCAAAGTGGAAAAGTGCCAAAGTTCTTTATCTGCTGCTTGATCCAATGATTGAGAACTCACCCAAAAATTCTTCTTGATCTGATGGTAGGCGTTTAATTTCTCCCAGCCATTGGTTCCACCTCAATTTGATGGTCCTGGATTGCCCCAAACTAAGAATGAACATCTCTTGTAACTTGATCCTTTACAAAAGGATTTCTTCACTCACAAAACTATGGCTCTTGTGTTATTTCAAATGCCTCATCTCTTCCGAGCTTCGATTAACACTCTTTAGCTATTATGTTCTATTGTAATATCTTTCCATGGTTGACATCAATGACAACATTATACCATTGTGTCCAACATTCTCCCCCTTTGGCATTGATGGAAACCTTTTCTTTGAAATATTTTATTTCTGCTGCTTCTCAATTTCATCCCCCTTTGATAAAAATGATAGAAAGGATCTTTCTTCGCTCCCCCTGTGGTGATGCTCCCCCTTTCCATGTGTTCCTTTTCCTCTGATGTGACTTTTGTGGTTTTAATGAGGTACGTGAATTACTCCCAATTTCTGTCGAAGATTTTCAAAGGTACTCCCAGGCAAAGGTTTTGTGAATATGTCTGCAATTTGTTCTTTAGTGTCCACACACACTACTTTAACCACTCTTTGAGTAACTTGATCTCTTAAGAAGTGGTATTTGATTGGGATGTGTTTGGTTTTAGAATGCATTAATTGATTTTTAGAGATACTTATGGCACTAGTGTTATCACAATTAATAGTAATAGGATCATCATATCTTATTTGTAAATCTTCTATTGTTTGCTTCATCCAAAGAAATTGTGTGAAACATGATGCAACAACAATGTGTTCTACCTCTATTGTGGATAGTGATGTGGATATTTGTTTTTTACTTAGCCATGCTACCCGACATTTTCCTAGAAAAAATGCTCCTCCACTGGTGCTTTTCCTGTCATTTGTACTACCAACCCAATCTCCATCAGTGTATGCATTTAATGTAAAGTGTTTATTTTTTGGATACCATAATCCAAATTCTAAGGTCCCTTTAAGATATCTGAATATTCTTTTTACTGCTTTTAGATGAGTTTCCCTAGGTGCAGATTGAAATATTCCCACTAGTCCTACAACCTACATGATGTCAGGTCTAGTTGTTGTTGAATAGAGAAAACTTCCAACCATCGATCTGTACATAATTTGATCTACTTTTGGTGAGTCATCATCTAGGCTTAGTTTACATCCAGTGACCATGGGAGTACTTACATGTTTACTATCTTCCATTTGGAATTTCTTCAACATTTCCTTGATATATTTGGTTTGGGAAATAAACATTCCTTTTTCTGATTGAGTGACTTGTAAACCTAAGAAGAAAGACAGTTCTCCCAGCATAGACATTTCAAACTCTTCTTGCATTTCAGTTGCAAATTTTTTGCTCATTATAGTAAAATTACTACCAACTATGATATCATCGACATATACTACCACAAAAATCATATTTTGATCTTCAATTTTGATATATAAGTTGTTGTAAGTAATCCTCTCTTATATCCTTGTTTTTGTAGGTATTGATCTAGCCTTGAAAACCATGCTCTTGGGGCTTGCTTAAGACCATACCGAGCTTTCTTTAGCTTTCACACATAGTCTTGATTTTATGTTAGCATGAATCCTTCTGGTTGTTCAACATAGACTTCTTCTTCTAAAGTTCCATTCAGAAATGCTGACTTGACATCCATCTAATAAATCTTGAAATTTCTTAAGCATGCAAATGCCAAGAACATTCTGATGACTTCTAGTCTTGCTATTGGAGAAAAAGTCTCTTCAAAATCAATACCTTCTACTTGAGCACACCCTTTGCAAACTAATATGGCTTTGTTCTTTATAATCTCTCCATTTTCATTTAGTTTGCTCTTGAAGATCCACTTAGTTCCTACCACATTCTTGTCCCTAGGTCTTGTAACTAATTCCCAAGTCTGGTTCCTCTCTATCTGGTCAAGTTCTTCATTCATTGCCTTTGTCTAGTCTTTAGTTTTGTTGGCTTCTTTAAATTATTTAGGTTCTATCATAGACAAAATTTCATGTTCTAAGTCAAATGTGAGTTTCCTTCTTGTTTCCACTCTTTCATTTTTGTCTCCAATGATTTGACTCTTAGGATGGTTCTTTTTAACTCTTTTCGATGGAGATTTTGGCAAGGGTGTTTCTTCATTGTCTTCTTCATCAATATAAGGTTCATTTTCTTTTGTTCTTTATCATCATCTTCTTGCTGAGATATGTCTTGGGATATGCTCTTCTTTAGTTTTAGATCATCTATATTTACATGTGCACTTTCCGCTATCTTGAGTAGTCTAAGATTATAAAATCTATATGCTTTATTATTAGGTGGATAACCTAAAAATATGCCTTCATCAGATCTTGGATCAAAATTTCCTAAATTATCTTCATCATTCTTAATGTAAGATTTACTTCCAAAAACTCTTAAGTGTTTTAGAGATGATGGCCTACCAAACCATAACTCATAAGGAGTTTTGTCACAGTTGGGTCTCAATTGAGCTCGATTAAGTATGTGGACTGCTATGTAGATTACATCTCTCCAAAATTTGTCTAGAAGCCTGGTTTCATTTAACATGGTTCTTACAACTTCTTGGACTATTATGTTTTTCCTTTCCACCACTCCATTTTGTTGAGAAGTCTCGGGAGTTGAAAACTATATTTTGATACCATGATTTTCACAAAAATTAATGAACTCTTTAGAGGTGAATTCTCCTCCATTGTTTGATCTCAGACATTTAATTTTGAGATTTGTTTCATTCTCTATAATGACTTTGTATGTTTTAAACTTCTCAAAGGCTTCTGATTTTTCTTTTAGAAAGTATACCCAGGTCATTTTTGTGTAATCATCAATGAAACAACATAAAATAATGTTCTCCATAAATATTTTTAGTTTTGGTAGGTCCACATAGATCTGTGTGAATAAGTTCCAATGGTTTTGTTGTTGAAAGCTCTTTTGTTTTGAAACTAACTCTTGTTTGCTTCCCCATTTGACAATGTTTAAAAATAGAGTCTGAAGGCCTAATAACTTTTGAAAAATCCCTTACTTCCTCCTTCTTATTGGATTTGATTAAGTTGTCAAAGATTAAATTTCCCAATCTTCTATGTCATAGCCAACTTTCATCTTCTGGACTTAAACAACATTTTTCTTCTTCATCCATATCAAGGATGTACACATTTCTAGATGTTCTTGGTGCAATTGCTACTAGCTTTCCAATATCTTTTCTTCTGACCTCAGATTTATGAGAATCAAAGGTAAGTATGTGACCCCTTGTTAGAGAAAGATTTGCATCACCCTATGCATCTTCCAGAGAGGGCCTTATTCCATTTCCCTACGTAGACTTATCTTCCCTGTTACTAAAATCCAGAGACAAAAATACAAATTTTTCCACTTGTACGCATCTTGCACACTATACAACAATCGTATACACAGGATGCTCCACTATAACCCATGTACATCGGAATTTGTGCCAGGAAATGAAAATTAAATGTCATGTTTCCATGTCACGACAAGATATCTCTGATCCTTGGCCTTTCATATACTAGAAACATTCCGACTTGGCCCTTCAGTTCCATTTTGAAGGCTATAAATGGGCCAATTCTGAGCTATGGGAAAATGAGAAGAATTCAACTTTGAGAACAAAGTTACTCTAGAGAAATTATTACTTCATATTGAGTCTGCATTCCTTTGTCCTTTAAGTTTGAACACAGTGTTCAACCCCCAATATCTTCCCTTATTGATGGAAAACCCCATTGTATCCCTTCTATGAACTTTCTTTTGGTGGAGGATTGAAGTGGTGGAGGCCCAACTGGAAGGAACTTAGTTTCTCGGTTCCGAACCGCGCCAACACGAAAGTTTGTAATATTTTCGCTTCTGCTAATCATTCTTTAATAGAAATACTCCTTTACCATCCAATTGATATCTTGCAAATATATGAGTTATTATCCATGGGCGTATTTGCTATGTTATTAATGGATTATGCTATCTAATGTGCTAACCTTTTACATTAACACCATATGCTTTCTTTGCTTGTTTGTTGAGAACTAGTTGCAGGTGTATAGGTTTGGGTTCAAGTTCTCAACGATGGACTTCATTGAACATCTAGACGAGGTAGGCCTCTTTCTTATCTCGCTTGCATATTGGTTTATATAGCACATGTTTGGAAAAGAGTTGATTTCTGCAGTCATTTATGTTTGTTGTGGTTTACCCTAGCCATAGAGAGATTTTCATCGTAACACCCTTATCACATGTATGACTTACACTTATGAGATTAGGCTTGAGATTTTCTACCAAAAGTACATTTTATGCTTTGGTCTTGTTATTTCCTAGGCTGACAGTGCCTTTTCCCAGTATCTTGGCCGACACATTATCTCCAAAGGCGACTTTTCCTTTTTCTTTCTTCTTTAACTTGAGAAATTTGCTTTGATCTCCAATCATGTGCTTAGGATAGCCACTGTGTATATATGATTAACATCCTTTGTTTTTCGCATATAGGGAAAATTTACACTATGTTTTCTTTATTTTTTTTTTCTTCCATACCTTTTGATTGTTAGGAATATTTATCTTTTTGTAATACTTTGACAATCTACATTCACTAGCTTTTTTACCATAGTTGTTGCATTTGTAACATTCAACATTGTAGTCTTGTAAGGGAGAGAAGGAGTTATAATTTCTTCTTTTTGCATTATTCTTATTGTTTTCTTATCTTTGAACATTTCTTGGATTGTATTTTCTATAAGCTTTACAATGTATTGCTTTATGTCCAAATTATTGCAGGAATAACAATATCCAAGGAAGATATATTGATTTATGTTAGAGAGATTCCTTCTAATGATTCTATTCTTCTTGTCATCTTTTTCTTTAGTATGGAGTGAAAATTTCTGTTTGTTTGGGACAATTTTCAATGGTATTATCCTTGTCTTAGTTTCTTCTCTTCTTATGGAGTTTTAAAGAGCATATTCATAGTTGATTGGTTGTTTGTCATTCTTCTGTTCTATAGAGGGATCATATCCCAATCCTATCTTATCAATTGATGATATCTAACTTCTAAGAATGTTGTTCAAGATTTTTGAGTTGTTTTCAAACTTAGACTGAATGTCTCATTTTTCTAGTTTCCCTTTTGGTTGAATTATTTCATCCTCCAATATCTTACATGTTTGTTGTTTTTCATTGAGTTCTTTATTCAATATTTCTTCTTTTCTTTTGGTTTCTTGGAGTTGGGTATTTAACTCAATAATCAATTGTTTTGAGTCACTAATGATTTTGGAAGCCTCTTTTTCTCTTGATTTTATAATTTCTTCAAACTCTAGAAGTTGTTCCCTTAGTAACTTGTTTTGTTTTTTAGATTTTCTTAGTTATTCAATTGCACGAATAAATTCTTCCTCAAGGTTCACTTCTTCTTCATCTTCGAAATGATTATCATATTGAGTTTTCATTCCCATAAATAGAATCTCTGGCTCCTCTTCTTCACTTTCTTTAGATGAGCTATTGTCTTCTTGGGTAAAGAATTTTTTCTTCTTCTTGTAGAACATCCTTTTATCTTTGGTTTTGTTCTTCTTCTGATCTTTGAAATATCTTTCATCATCACTTTCCTCCTACTTAGGATAGGGACAATTATTAGCAAAGTGTCCAATTATTGAAACATATTAGAGGAAACTTTCCTTTGTATTTCCCAGTCCCTCTCTTGAGTTTCTTCATGAAGTTGACAACTTCTTCGTCAGATATATATGATAACTCTTCATTGGTATTTTTCTCCTGCTTATTCTTTGTTTTAGATGCCATAAATGTTGTTTCTCCTTTTGATGGTTTTTCCTTCCCTGTTCTCATATCATATGAAGTAATAATTTCATGGATCTCATCTGCAGTGAGTTTGCAAGCTCTGGTCTATATTCAATTGTGGAAATATTGGCATCATACCTCACAGGTAAGGACCTTAAGATATTTTGTACAATGGGGTTGTCTAAGAGTTCTTATCCTTTTTCTCTGATTGAATTAACTACCTCATCTACTCTATGAAGGTATTCAACAATGTTCTCTTCTTCTTTCATCCTCAAATTTTCAAACTGAGCTCTGTAGGTTTGTAGTTTGGCTTCCTTGACTTTGCTATCTTCTTCATATATAACCTCCAGTTTGTCCCATATCTCTTTAGCTAACTTACAATGCATTACCTTCACAAATATAGGATTTGTTAATCCTTCTAGAATGACATTGACTACTCTTGAGTTGTCATTGCAAATCTTATTTCCTGCAATATCGGTGGGTGGAGTAGTTGGTGCAATGTAACCATCTTTTACAGATTGCAAAACATCAAAACCAAGAGACACTATGTAGCTTTTCATTCTTATTTTCGAGAGAGCACAATCATCTCCTTTAAAAAATGGTGCTTTGTTGGAAGATATTCCCTCTTGTCGATCCATTTCTTTCAGGATCTACCTTCCAGTGATTATATTGTGTTGAAGGAACTTGCTCTGATACCAATTGTTGGAAATACTGAAGGGGGGGGGGTGAATCAATATTACCTTTTTAAACAATTAATAATTACTTTGTTATTTGAATTATAATAGGTCATCAATGGACTTGTATTTAAAACATCAATTATATAAATAAAGAATTACAAAGTTTATAAAGAATAATTTTTTATTATGAAGGAAACCAATCCTCTTTAGAGCACCAAATTTTGAAGACACAAATCCCCTTTTTCAGGGCACCAACACTAGGAAGCACCAACTCCCTTATTTTTAGGGAACCAACCCTAGGAAGCACCAACTCCCTTGTTTTAGGGAACCAACCCTAGGAAGCACCAACTCCCTTGTTTTCACACTTTACTTAGTAAAGGATATCAATTATTCCTTGCTTCTCCCTTCCACCCTCACTGCATAAGTATCTTCAGTTTTCCTTCTTGGACTCTGCTTCCGATTTTGATCTTTTGATATGGACTGCACAAACACTTTGTTCTCACTATTCTTCTTGTTTATATACTCTTCCAACTGGTGTGAATTTGAACCATTAGGTCTTTTGACAAGGAACAATTGTACCCTTTAGTTTAAATGATAATATTAAACTTTAAATAATATCATTTTCTCTTTTTATTCTTTATTCATAATTCTCATGATTTAACTCTTCTTTAATCATGATTGTGTATCTGTTCATTAGTCTACATATCTCAAATTGTTATGAGTTCGAGTCTTAATCAATAGGCAATCCTTCAATCCAATATTTTCTTTGTGACCGCGGGCTCAAACCACGGGCTTACCTACTAAGTACTATCCTTAGCACTGGTGTTGCACCTTTGTTATCTTAAGCACTAACATGACCAATGACATAAC
This sequence comes from Picea mariana, assembly GCA_032191745.1. Taxonomy (NCBI): domain Eukaryota; kingdom Viridiplantae; phylum Streptophyta; class Pinopsida; order Pinales; family Pinaceae; genus Picea; species Picea mariana. The sequence goes on from JASDQU011404246.1 coordinate 60,954, forward strand.
CTTGTCATCTGGGCTTTCGCCCTTCACAATTTTTTCTCTTTTATCAAACTATGTTATCGCTGAAGAGATATCTTCTGGAGTGTTACCTTCTGAAGTGGTTACATCTCATGTTGGCTAATCCACTGGCTAGCATTACTCCTGATGTTCTCAGATCAACAGTCTGGTCTAATCCTTACACAATTTGTATTGTGATGAGATCTTATATGTTGATCTCTTTCTCTTTGATCTTGATCTGATAGTGTGGAGTTAATCTCTTATCTGGAGGCTAAAACAAAATCGATGATCATGACTTAACCATGAGTTGATATGAACAGTTCTCATTTACTCCAGGACTTTGGCAATTCGTGACTCTAGGACTCCGAGATACTAGAATTCTAGATTAGGACAATTCCTCCAGAGTTTGACCTACCGAAGTTGTCATCAAGAATGGGAAATCGGTTGCTATCGATTGTTATTACTCCTTACTCGATCGAACAATGGAGAAAGATTCCTAAGCATCTTAGATCAACGACCAAACCTTAATTCGTTACTTCGACCTTCAACTCTTCCGATGTTTTTTCTAGTAGGATAAGCTGAACATCCCCAAAAATTGTAATCCCAAAGTGATGTGGCTTGATGACATCACTGTTGACATGGGATTGGCTGAGTGGCTGCCACATGTCACCTTAATTCGTGAATTTTGTATACCTAATGTGCCAACTAGACCTTGACACTTGTCACCGACTAAATGGGCCACATGCCATCTTTTTCTTCTGCGACATGTCTCCCTCCTGGATCATGGATTTCCACTTTGTGGCTTCGAGAGTTTTAGTTTTTTGGGACTCCTCGTAATCCTAGAGTGGTCAATGTTGGGTTAACTATTCATTCCCTTGCACAATTGAATGATCTAGGGAAATCTTCGTTATCCAAAGCTCATTCTTGATCGGACGACTGGCGAGATTTTGGTGATTCCAGGACTCCGGGATATTGTGGCTCCTTTCTACATCCATTTATCGTTGAAACGCTAAATAGATATACCATCGTAGATCTTCCCTTGTCTTGATTCAACAACCTTTGTTTATTCTGGGACTTTATGCCTTTGGCCCTACTTATCCTATCCTTTCACTATGATTGATCAATGGTTGGTGAGATTTCCCTGCTCATCCTCTGATCCGATGGTTGACGAGAGTTCGTTACTTCGGGGATTCCATGGATTCTTCCTTGTATCTAGTAATTTTCCAAGTGGGGAAGTGACAAACTGTTGAAGTTCTTTATCCATTGCTTGATCCAACGTTGAGAGGTCACCCGAAGATCCTTCTCGATCCGACGATGGGCATTTAATTTTTCCCAGCCTCTGGTTCCACCTAGATCTAACAATATTGGATTGTGCCTTGAACTAAGAATGAACGACTCTTGTAACTCGATCCTTTACAAAAGGATTTATTCACTTGCATAACTCTGGCTCATGTGTTATTTCAAATGCACCATCTCTTCTAAGCTTCAATTAACGTTCTTTAGCCATTATGTTATATTGTAATCTCTTGTCATGGTCGACATCAATGAAAACATTATACCATTGTGTCCAACAAGAATGATATTATGACTTGTGGACCCTTGGAGGGAGAATCTGTTTCTCTTTATAGAGCCTTGATAGGTGGAAGTCTTTTCATGAAGGCACAAGGTCAATTGGACCTTCATTTGGGGCATGAAACCCATAGGTTGGATGATGCATCCCCTCTCTTTGGACACATGGGATAGGGAATGTTTCCTTTGGAGGAACTTAGATATCAAGAGGAGATCACACTCCAGCCTCTTGCACCCAAATGTTGGCCTTTGGATGCCTAAAACGTCACACTTGATGCCCTAGACATCACATGGGATAGGGTTTTGATAGGGTTTTCATGGTTCATGGTGGTGTAGCTTGTTTTGATGGAGATAAGACACTTGACACATGATAGAGCACTTGGTGGCACGATTTATGGCCTTTAGAAGCTCCATGTCCTTCATCAAAGGCTCAATGTCTCTCTGAGAGGCCATACGTCACCCTTTTAGGGCATGACGTCACCCCTAAAAGGGGATTTTCTTTTTGTAATTTTGAATTTTAAAGTTGTAAAGGAAAAAGGAGGGGGTCGACCTACCTAATTTGATGTTCACTTTTTGAAATGTGGACAAAGGGGTTTGGGTGACCTACTATAAAAATAGGTCACCCCATTGTCATTTTGAACACAACTAACTTGAGAATTACATATTGTATGGCTGAAATTTTCTCCCTACATGGGAATTTTGCTCCATCTCTCTCTTGAATCTCCCTTGTGGATGCTAGTACTTGTATTTTGGTGAAATAAGCTAAGACACTATCTCTTGGATGCTTGTTCTTGGTAATTTTGGTGGAATGTGCTTGATAAAAAAGGGTTTCTTCATGCTTTTTCTTGGGATTGGTAAGGAATT
>JASDQU011404246.1:87088-97805 GCA_032191745.1 Picea mariana
TCCTTTGCTTTGACAAAGAGAAATTTGGATCAAATTCAACTTGATAGAGCAACAATGACATAGATGGATAGGTTGGGAAATGATATAAGGAGATCAAACCCAGCTATTGACCTACAAGGGTGGGAGAGGGAGGCCCTCTCCTAAGCATCCAAGAGGATCTTGCCTCATGATGAAGCTAAAGACTGGAAAGACAACCTCCCAATGTTGTGCCCCTGCCATAATATACTATATGTATGACATAGGATATGACCCCTCCATTGGGTCCTATGATGTATCTATGGGGTTAGTTAGATCATTTTACGTGGTTTGACATGTTTTTAGACATCCTAAACAATATTTTATTATGCTTGAGTGCATCAAACATGCTCTATCAAGGTGGAAGTTATGTCTATTATATAGAGATGATATGTAGCTCATTGTAAGTCACCCTTTCATCATAAAATAAATATTAAATACTCCTATACTTTGTGGGTTTTCAAGTGCAAGGCATAGAATACCTATTTTAGATGGCAAGGTGCCCTTGTTTACATTCATTGAGATAATGTTCAGTGCACTATCATTTTTGAAGTCAAAGATGAGGAACAAGCTTGATAAACATGTGGATATATGTTTAAGATTATATGTAACAAAGTATGGCATCACTAATTTTCCATGTGAAAGAGCACTAGCTCTTTGGCGATCGGATTGTGATAGAAGGGGAGAAAACAATATAACAAATTTATCTAATGAACTTGATATGGAACATAATTCTTTGGAGGCTCATAATGATAGTCCATCTGGAGAAGATCTTGTTTAGAATGAAGAAAATGAGGACCAAGACGAGAATTGGGAAATTGATATACCGCAAGATTCTATCTAATCCAATATATATGAGGGCCCAGGGGACACCTATTTTGGTATACTTGTTGCATTGGTGGTGCAATAAATAGTGAATGGAATAAAAAAAATGATGTGATTCATTGTTCCTCTATTTTTAGAGTAGGTCGGAAATTATTTATCATAGCAAGATTACTATATGCCAATTTAAGGTTGCATTTCAGATAAAAATAGGTTCTATATTTTGTATTTTTCATTGTAACATTGGAGCCACATTTTCTTGGTGCAAGTTATTTTAAAATTGATGTTTTCATATTTAACTATTACGTTGTCTCTTTCTTGTATGTGATGGGAAATGAAGTTGGAATTTGATGAAGTTGGGACCCATCTCTTCACATAGATAGTGTCCTAGTATTAAAGGGCAAATACTAATTTAACAAGACTTCTGCTAAGAAAGAATGGACTCACTCAAGTGGATGAAATTTCTTTGATGTCTAGCTCTAATATCTTGGTAAATTTTAATGGTTTGTTTGTTTGTTGCATTTTGGAGCATTCTGTCAAGTTTGAAATTTTGGGTTTATTTTGGTTAAAAATTGTGTTAGTCCCTTGAATGCTTCTAGTTCTCATTTGATGTTTGACTGAACACTTTGTTGTGGCATGGTTGGTTTCATCTGATTTCCATTTAGTCAAGAGTTTGGATTAAAGTTAAAGACCTTTGTTGAATAAAAAAAATGATTTTTCATCTTTTTGTCATGTTTATTTGGAAAGATGTGGTATTAGGATTAATATATGGCTTTGGTTATTATGTGGGATCTCAATGTGTTTTCCATAATTATGATTATTTTCTTTATATATTTGATGGTTCAAGGAAATATTTTTTTATTTCCTTTCACTTTGTGGCATGACTTGAGCATCTTCATCTTTTAAGATCTATGTTTATTTTATATTTTCTTTGAAAGGACTTATTGATTATTTAGAAAGGGAAATGAGCTATACTCAACTAAGCAAAGAGAAAAATGGTTTATGCACTAGGTTCCTATGCATTCATCATAGGAAACCTATTAGCATGAGACCGACATTCCTTTAATGCAATTATACTTTTGATGCCAAGACTAAAAGAGCATTACATGTAGCCAGTGGAGGATGAGTGAATGTTTATTGCACTATCATTATTGAAGTCAAAGTTGAAAAACAAGCTTGAAAAAAAAAACATTACATAGTTTCTGCTAATAATGCACATGTTATGGAGAGTTTCATGTAACTAATAAAGAGGTATGCTTATTGGTGCTTATATCGCATGGCAAAAATAGCTTTCTATATAATTTAAGATAATTTATTTCTTCATTACTTTTATGCAACTCAATTTTGGGAGTTTGTATGTAGTAGGATCCAATTGCAGACATTGCATGTGCTACCCTTATTGGTCTTAAAATGGGTGATAAGACTTTGAATGTGCACCATGCCACTGTTAGGTATAGATATACACAATGGCATAATAACCCTTAATTAATATACATCTCTTAATTTTCAAGCTTAATTTTGGAATTCTAATTGAGACTATATCTTTTTCTAAGGCCTAATCGATACCCAACGTTTATGACAAAGTTACGTGTCCCTTAAATTTTTTTACAAGACAATAAAAATGTGAGGGATAAAAGAGACCTCTCCTCCTTGGAAATGGGTCCTTTTTGCATACAAATGGATGATTAGAGAAGAAGTCATGCATGGAATATGACCTATCAATATTCTTATACTTTTGGAGTTATTGATGAATATAATTGTTTTAAGGGTCCTTTCATAATCGATGAATCAGTAATAAATAATCCATAATAGAAGTGGTAGAGAGAAGATTAATATTTATCAAGCTTGAATGAAGTGGTGGTTAGGATCAACACATATGAACTTTGTGGTGAAATATCATCAAAAAAAATAGAGGGATATGGAAGAGTGTACAGTGAGAACCTTGACGAACACAACCCCTAATGCTTGCAACATTGTCTAGAGGATGGAAAATTATGTTTCTTTTTTCAAATATGTAAATGAGTATATTACAGTTTAATGAATACATTTTCCTAATATTAGTATATATAGTTTTATACTTTATCAAAAAATTTCACCAAGACTTTACAAAGTTATAATTCAGTGAAAGATTTGCCAAGATTTTACAAGATTATATAATTGAGTAAAACATTCACCAAAAAATTATATATACATATTGTATTATTGATAAAATAGCCTTCAATTTTTCCTATGTATCATGGGGACTAACCCATTTATTATACATATAAATTTAGGGGGGGTTCTTAAAATCACCCTTGATTACAACACCTTATTTATAGGCTTTACAGTATGCAAAACTGTAAATCATGGCGCCTAAAAATGGTTAAAGATACACGCATATCATTGGCTACAAATCCTATGAATCTTGAGATCCCGTTACAATTGGATTACCAGTCAACTACTAGTCAGTTTTCAGTTGGTTTCCAGTCAACCTCCTGATAACCTCTTGTCAGCTAACCTTTCAACTTTCATGTCAATCACTTCAATTTTTCACTTCTCGGTCGATTACTTCAACCTCAACTTAACCATCAACTCAACTTAACTCATCGATCAATCCTTCACCCAGTCGATCCTCCTCAACTAGATAGTCATATGACTATTCTTTCACTACAAAGAATATAACAACCTCACAAGGGAGAGGGAGAGAAAGACAGGAAGAGGGAGGATAAGAGGGAGAGGGAGAGGAAGGATAAGAGGAGATGAAGGGATGACCCTAAACCTTTTTTTTTAATTTAAATTTGTAAATCACCTTTCCAAAATCGAAATCCAATCTCCCATCTCCAAAATCCAGATCCCATTTTGTTTTAAAGTTGCAAATATAAAAATAAAATAGGGAGTAAATGACAAAAAAATTACCTTTGATTTGGAGATGCTCCACAAATATCCCTAAGCTGGTCATGCCGAGTGCCCCCACAAATCCCTTTCAGCTCAAAGAATGTCTACCCTAAACCTTCATCCTAAAATGAAATGAGGGGGTATTTTTTTTCACTTTTTATTAAAAGTGCACAAACAAGGCATTGCAAAAAATTATTTTGTGTCATCTGGTTTTTTTTTTAGATTTTTGTGTCAATATTGTGTCATACATGCATCAACTATAATGATGCAAGTTTGGAGCATGTGTCGTATATGTGTTGACACAATGTTGTATTAGCATCATTATTTTTTACACTAAAAAAAGACATCATTACATCATGACAATTATTTGACACTAACACAAATTCAAAAATAGTACAACGATGTAATAGTGTCATCATAGTGTTGACTTTACCATTAATAACTCCATTAGAAAACTAGTCAATATTATTTTATTTATTATAAGCCTCGTATAAATTGATAGGGGGGAATCTTGCATTGTGACCACCTTGTTCTAGAGTTGTGTCAGCACTGAGTGTGTTGACACAAATCCATATCAAGCGTCATTTTCATGTCATTATGTGTCGATTTTACCACTAAAAATAGTTATTACGAGGAAAAATTAATAAGTGTTGTTATAATTATTATTAAATAGTTATTTTTTAAAATTAAACTATAAAAAAAAATTCCAAAGAAAAAAATCCATATATTTGATATTTTTTAGAAGGAAGTCGAAATATGCATTGTTTTTTCGTGCACAGACTCTATATGTTTCCATCTCTTTGAGATGACTACATCAAATGTACTACATACTAAGTACAATCAGTCAATAATACCTCCAAAAAAATAGGCCTAACATATATAATCTTCCTGTAGCATCTAAAATACCACTACTCCATCCAAATACATCCAAAGTATATCTTGTTTGATGGAGTCTTATAACTCTCCCTACATAGCAAAAGGACTAAAGACTCTATAGTAATACCATTAAGTAGGTGTCCATGGTTATTTTAGTATAAGTTTCTTCCAATAGTTGAAAGGAGAGAGACCCCCTAAATTTTTATTCAAGTAAGGTACCCTCCCATAATATCAAAGCTTCTTTAGGAAAATTATCTACCTGAGTATTGAATTCACAATATACATGTGTAAAAGAAATAACATCAAAGGAGGCTTTTACCTCTTGCACCAGATTCATTATTGGAAGTAATCCTAGGTAACTTATGTTGCACTTCTAGTTTAGCTAATCTATCACGAGCTTTGAATCTCCAAAAACTTGGAAGTGTTTTAGGCCTCTTTATTTTTCATAATTTTTATATAAAAACTTATATATAAAATCTCATATATAAAAACATTATATTTCAAAATTTTGAATTTTTGTTTTAAAGGCCCTAGACAACACTTGGAGGGAAACAACGGTGATTTGGTAGGATGGTGGTGGCTCCACCCAAATGGTAGGATGCCTTGCCACCCACTTCTTAGTTATTTAACAATAGAGAGACATAAGGTGTCTCTAGTGGTAGGCTGACAATACAGCCCAGGCCACCGTTAGGAGTGACACTAGAGGTGGTGGAAATGTGCATCTAGTTATAAATTTGGAAAGGGAGAGCTTGTTTGGGGGGGGTACGAAGAGAGTGTTGGTGCTGCGAGAGGCAATTTGGTCTATGCTAGTAATCCAAGATGAATTAGAGTGTGGGTTGATGTACCTGCGCATGGAGGTCTAAGCAAAAAATGGAGGGCATGTGTAAGAGGGTAGATGTGGCTTTAGTGTATGTGGATGGAAGCAGATTGTGCATGTGTTTTTCATGGGTTATGGTCATCGAGGATCGAAATGTTGGTTTGCTAATGGGGCCCACAAGTGACTTGATTTTGTGAAGGTTGACATTCAGTCATATGGTGTCAAAATAAGGCAAATCAACTATCATCATAAAGGTGTCAATGATTAATTTGACAAAGTCCAATTGGAAATCTGATTTGAGTCTACCAACTACCTATTCAACTACCCATAAACGTTTCTAGGCAAGCTACCCATACTACACCCTCAAAACTAATTTGGAAATTGTGACATCTCTAAGTGAGTCATTCAATATTAGAATGAGGAAAATGATATTCCATTGTAAAAGTCACAAGGTAAGCTACAACCATGAAAATCTAATTTTCTATTTCAATGCCCATCAATAATACTTTCAAAACTATGAACCTTTTCCACCAAGCTATTGCATTTAGACTAGTATAGATCTTGCGAAAGCTCATTATCAACAACAAGGGCTCAAAACTAGGCATATTATATATGGCACTAGAAATTTTTTAGACAACCATGTATCATCTCCGGATTAATTTACTATCTAGCTCTAATTGAAAGTAGAATTTGCTCAATGAATTCACAACTATGGCATTTGGCTCCCTAGGAAACACTCAACTTGCTTCCTTCATAGATTGGGCATACAAACTCAAAATTAGGCAAATGAGTGCTTGTTGGAAATCTTGTTCTAAGAAATATAGGGTATGTCCATTATATTTTATAAATATTAATACAATTATTTTCATATTCTATCCGAGGCTCGACTCATGTGGACCTAGTGACCAATGAAAGGGGTCAATGTTGAATTTTTTGCAAATTGTGCTTACTTTTGATGAAACTTGACACGATCGGCCTTGATATGCACTTTATATATATGAGGGGGGTTTTGGAACTTAAAATAAGCTACATATGGCCTCACCAAAGGCCTAAATATTGGGAGTCACAAAGTACACAAGGAAATAGAGTATGTACACAACGACATAACCTAAGAGTCCAATGGCAAAGCTCTTGGATGGATTTTTTATTTCAGCCACCAAAGTTGAGACCTAATCATAGCCTGTGTGATTAAAATAAACAACAATGGATCCATCTAGATCACCTCTATCTCTATCTAGTGCAAATTGATTGTAACGTGGAAGGTTTTAGGATTTGTGAGATTTGTATCTTCACCATTGACAAACATGACAATAGTACAATGATGAAAGTGAAAAAGATGTGGAAACTATGGTTGCGAGTATTATATCTTAGATCTAGTCAGCTAGTGTTACCCTAATTTATTTCATGGTTGGGAAGGCTCCATTCATATGAACCAACATTGAGTAGTATGTATTCCTTTTAAAATGTTAGTTGAAACATTAGTTTCTAAAATGGAAGATCGAAAAACAATGTAATTGTTTACTTAATCTAAATTCTACCCTTTTTCAATATTTTGGCAAATCCTTGGTCTTGTTGGATTATAGAGCTATCAAAAAACTTGTGGATGTATGACAAGGAAGAGGTGTAGGATATGGATAAGCTTCATGATCATGAGAGTTTCTTGCATGTGGCATGCATTTCTAGTTTAGTAATAATTTGAGGAGTTACTAATTAAGCCTAGAAAGATGCTTTAATTTGTTATTTTTCTTCATCACTTTTTTTTTTTGTAAAAGATACTTCTTACATATAGAGAAAATTATTTACATCAACAATGAAAAAGATATGAAAAAACCAGAAGACTATATACAATGAACATCATAATCCTTTCCAAAAGGCCGACACTAAAACAACTATGAGATAGGAATAAGCATATAGATCTAACAATTGTGCATCTCTAATCAGTAATACCCATTTTGCAAGGAGTTGCATGCATACCTCATCTTTCCATAATTTACAAAAATATCATTGAGAACTAACCTCATTATCGAAAATGAATTTTCAACAGAGTTTCCAAAGAATAAATAAGGCAGAGACTCTCAAACAATGCCAAATACTAGCCAAGGAATCACAAATCATTGATCTGGAACCACCAAACAAACCCGTACACCAATGTAAATTCCCCTGAAGAATGTTTTCCATATGAGATTGAACTTGAGCCCAACAAGATCTCACAAAGGCACATTCTCATAAAATATGATTCACATATTCTGACTTCAAGAAATAGGGGCAAAGGCCATCAGAAAGACCACTTTTTGCAAGCCGGTATTTTGGAAGTTCTATGGATTTCTAATGAATTTATCATGAAGGTTTGGGCACTATAAAATGTTTGGCGATATTTTTGTAAATTTTCTAAAACTTCAAAGGATTTGTCCAAGCATCCAACAATATTAGTTTACAAAGATGCTAAAGCCTAATTGTTCTTTTAAGCTCCAAGATTTATGGATATGATACTTCCATAGGGTATCCCTTGTAGATGAAGGTATTTTTCAAAGATTTGTTTTAGTCTTTACTATGATTCTAGAAATATAGTATTGTATTATACATTGGTTAGAATGCATTTGTCATTTTTTGACTTGTATCATAATTTATGTAATGTTATCATTTTGTCCACTAGGGGTAGAAATTATATTTTGTGTTTACAATCCCAAAATCTTAATCAATATTGCACCATTTGATAATAGATGATGTTGATTGGAAAAGGTTTTTCATCTTATTTAGTATATTAATCATGGTTGAAATTTAAAGAGCAATGTAGTGGAAGGGAATGTCATCCTTTGTTGCTAGCTAAACCCTAGTCATCAACAAACACCCTCTATTTCTAGCTCACCCTTTGGACCAAGATCCAAATCAAATAAGGGGCCATCCACCCCCTCCTAATGTTGATGCAATTGCTTTATAAGTTTTGGCAGCCTCCTTGGGTAAATCTATTTACAAATTGTAGCAGTTAAGATTCATCAAGAAAAATGACCAAATCCTTGAAGTGAATATTTTTGTTTCACTCCATGTCATAATGCTTTGGCTTTGGTTGAAAGAGGGCTCACATGGTAGTTCAATAGTATATATCCCTCTTGAAGATCAATGGACATTTGGATGAAAAAAAATTGGATAGCCATGATTAAATAAAATCTCACATATTACCTATGCAATAGAGGGTTTTATTCCTTTTTGCTCAAACTAAAAGAAGATCAAATCTCATATTTCATAATGGTCCATGTTTCATGGGAACAAGAGGAATTTATCTCAATCGATAGACTTTGTACTTTGACCCTAAATTAGATGTACCCTCAGTTGTTCCAATATGGGTTCAACTGCCTCATTTGTCGTTACATTGCCAGAACGATGAGTCCCTAAGGGCTATTGGCATTTCTTTGAGAAAATACATAGACAAGTCCAAACCAAAATCATATGTGTTGGAAACCAATGATTCATAGAGAAAAGATAGAGTGTTGGAAACATCTATCTAAGATGAAATAATCCATTTTAACTCAAAATAGTGTTTTAGTTGTGAATTTTAACCTTGTTTTGAGTCACAAAGAAGAAATATGGGGTAGTATAATAAGGGATCAATTCAAAGAATCAATGGGGGATCCAATCCTAGAATGGGACCTTGTGGATATCAAGCCTAAGAAAGGAAAATATACTTGGATGAATCGAAGAGTAGGCCTAGGACACATAGCAGATAGACTAGATCAATTCCTAATCAATAGTGAGTTGTTGATGGAGAACTTGGAAACATATTTAAGGATAATACCTCCTAGAGCATTAGATCTTATGCCAATATCCCTCTTGATTCAACATATTCAAAATTATGGGTCCCTCCCATTTAGGTCCAATCATATCTTGTTGCGAGACTAGAATGCATTGGGCATTGTAGAAGAGTCTTGGAAAAAATTGGTTCAAGGCTCTTCATTCTTCATTTGTGAGGAAAAGTTGAGAACTACAAAAACAACTTTAAAATAGTGGGCTAAAAGGCATTTCAGATATCCATCAGTTGAGAGAAAGGATTCAACCCAACAACTTGTGTATCTCCACAAATGCCTAAAAGTCCAAGAGGTGTCATAGTAACAACTATCTGAATAGAGAATATTGTGTAGGGAAATACACTCAACATATAGGAGAGAGAAAGAGCATTGGTGAATCAAGTCTTGAAGTCTATGGCTTAGATTTGGGGATAGAAATACATCATTTTTTCACAAGTATTTAGAATCTAGGAAACTATGGAATGATGTGAAAGAAATACTTAAAGAAAATGGGGAGAAGATATGAAAATATGAGAAGATAAAGTAGGCAGCTTTGGAGTAATGTAGGGATTTGCTCACAACGATGAAGAAGAAGATCCAATAGTTACACAATCCATGATATATGGGATCCCTCAATTTGTTTCAAAAGAGGATAACCTAGAGCTTGTCAAAGAGATTGAGTAAGAGCAAGTGATTGATTCCATATGGAGTTTGGATCCAGATAAAGCCCCCAAACTAGATGGATTCAACATTCATTTTTTGAAAGCTTGCTAGAATTTAATAAAGCATGATTTATGTCAGCTGCTAAGATGGTCAAGAAGAAAACCTAAGTTGGGACAAAGTACAAAATCCTCTTCTCTATCCCTAATCCCTAAGGAATCAAATCATTATTCCTTTATATATTTCATCCTATTTCATTGTGTGATGCTTCATATAAAATTCTAACCAAAATTATTTCTAGTAGGCTGAAAAAGATTCTCCCAAATATTATATCTGAAAATCAATGTGGTCTTATGCATAAAAAAACTAATAATAGACATCATATTGTCAGTACAATAGGAAATACATTCAAGTAGAAACAACAAAGACAAACATGGTTGATGCTTTTGATCAGGTACACCATTCCTTTCTCTATTTTGTATCAAGAAAAATTGGTTTTTCAAAATCTTTCATAAGTTAGGTCAATACATGAATTAGATGCCCCTGGATAGCTCCTCTAGTCAATGGTACATCCACCCATTTCTTTAAGAGAGGAAGAGCTCTAAGGTAAGGGTGCCCTCTCTCTCCTCTTTTGTACACAATTATGATATATTCTCTTAGTCACTAGTTGGAACAAGGAAGTCTAGTTAGAAAACTTCATGAAATAACTATGGTTAGAGGGGTCAAATAAATCATCCATTCCCAATTTTTCTTTTAGGAGGGGAATTTGTTATAATAGTAGAAATATTTAAGGTGTCCCTATATCAATACATAAATGCCTCAGGTAGTTGCATAATCAAAAGGAAAAATAGTGTTTGATGAAGGAGTATTACAA
>JASDQU011404247.1:16633-27554 GCA_032191745.1 Picea mariana
TAACATCTATGTTCTCCCAAAGTAGGAATTTTCCAAAGTTACCTTGGCGTAGCTCCAACGGCCAAGGGAACTCCCGAATACCCTCGGATCTGTGGCTCATATTACTTCGCGATTGGTGAATGGATCAGGGTTTAACTGTGGGCAAGTCTATATGCCCTAGTTAAATAAATTGCAAGGCATCGATCAACCTCGTGGGTAACTGTAACAACTTGTTTCCTTCATCCAGTTTACAAACAGTAAGGTCGTAATACTCTAGAGCTCTGAACTCCCGAAGTTTCGAAGCCAAAAGGGCTTAGCTCCTTTTGAGCCTAGAGCATATTTCCCAGGCCTTGGTCATATGGGTTCTTCAAAAACTCTCGTGGGATACACGTTAATATTCTAGTCATGAATTGGTTAAGGACATGGGCATGAGCCCTTTGTCATACAGGTGAAAGGTCTGAAAGAGGCATCCTCGTTCCATAGGGTTTAAAATTGGTATTTCCGTGAAGGTAGATTCTAGAGGTCGATAGAACTTAAGTGTTCCAATAAATCCTACCCCAACTCTCTTGCAGACTTACATCCCATAATTCTTTAACTGCTAAGTTGAGGCTAGCAGAAGACCATTCAAAATCATGGGTTCACAGAGAGACAATACACATTTCTACCTTAATCATTCAATACATAACTCAATCATAGACATGTATATTCAAACATCATTTCCATTTCAATACACAGAGTATGAAAATACTTATCAGAAAACCAAAACCATGAAGAGACTGCTGAAAGGGGTGCCTATTTCCACCCAACCATTGGCACAGCCACTCCTGACGAATTATCGCTTGGATGCCCCCGAGCTAGACCATGATGCTCTGAGAGAGAATATTTCTTCTTGCTTAATGACAGTCAAGGACAGAGGTTACTCTCTTCCTCCCATAGGATCTTGGAAAAAGATTTTCTCTATACCAAGAAAGGAGGTCTACACAAGTACTTCCATAGTCACTCGTCAGCCTCATTTATCATCTTGTAACAAAAAACATGCCCACATCTTCTTGCACCCAGAAAAAGCTTATTACCTAGTTCTTCCTCGAACCAGAGAGTTGTAACTGCTCTTTTTCTCTTCTTGAGATTGCTCTTTCAACTATGTTGTCTTCACATATCTTCTTTCTCGCTCTCCTACCTCTACCCACAAATTACCTCTTTATTTCCTTCCTCGGCAAGGTTGTGTGTGTTAGCACATAAACTTGTCAAAGTCTTGTGGGTTGTGGTTTCCACCTAGGTCTGTAATTTTTCCTATTCTTCCTCTATTGGCAGACCTGATTATAGGTTTTTATTCTCGGCTTATAGTTTACTTCTATTTTCCTTCATCCGTTTAATCGACCTATTTTTCCTTATCGGATCGCCTGAGAAGTATCGGCCATAAGCCTTTTTGTTTTCCATAAAATCAATCACTTCTCTCTCTTTGCCTCTATCGCTGATTCCTTTTATTTTCCCGAGCTCTTAACCAGTCATTCAAGTAAACTACACAAGACACATTCATGAGAACTAGGTGCAGAACTTGAAGCAGTCTAATATCAACTCAAATCAAGTGAGCGAGCAAGATCAAATTTCGGTGGCGGAGATCCATCAGGAAGATCGGATCGACGCCCATCGAGTGATTGAGATCATACATTTGCACCAAGTTTAGCATCAAACAAAGGTCTGAAATCGCAAGGTCAATCCTAACCATTGGTACAAGGGAGGACACATGGCACAAGATTATCATTTCGTGGTTTCACGAGATGAATCGATCAAGGAGCAAGTCATCAGAACTCACGAAATGTGAAATCACGATAAGATCGCAGTCGTTGATCAAAGGAGAGATCTAGACCGATGGATCAACTTTTTTTGATTTCGCGAGTTAGGAAAGTAAGGGGTAGAGTCTTGAAGACTCGTGACACACAAAGTCCCGAAATGATCTTGATCGTCCATTCTATAAAGACATGTGGCATAGGATCAGCAAGGAGAAAGTCATTTCGGAGAACCAAAGTGAGAAATGTCGATGACCCAAGGTCTTTAAGTGTCAATGTTTAGCAGGGTCGTCCGACGCAAAGGGATACATGTCGCTTGATCCAGACAATCGCGCTTTCACGACTCAGAAATTTCGGTTGGAGCATGACGTGAACTCGCAAAATGCGAAATCACGACGCGCCTAAGAGTTAGGCCCACGATCACAGCCCAGGGTCATATAGAAAGTGGGGCCCAAGGAAAAATAAGCGCCCTTTTAAGCAGCGGATGACTGAGGTCATTCGAGGAGATGATCGTGGTCGTCAGATTCAAAGCGAATCTAACTGTTGATCCAAACGGGCATTTTTTCGTGATTTTGAGGGTCAAGATATTTGAAATTAGGGGGAGTGAAAACTCCTGAAACGTGAAATCCTGAAATTTCATATGGGATAAGCATGAATTCATGGCCCAAGGTCATGCAGGGTAAGGAAAAGAGCTACGCAAAGGATCAAAGTGCCCGAGTTGGTCACAGAGGAAGACCTACGTGACCTCGAGGCGCCAGAGTTGACTCGAAGGAGTTGTGAGCTTGCCTGGAACATTCATGGGTGTCAGGTCTCACCCTGATCCCAATGAAAGTAGTTAATGAAAATGGGGAAGGTGGTTGAAACCTCATTTCACCACATAAATTGAAAGGATGGAAAATCTGGCTGTGGAGGGTAGACTGTCAGCCGAAAGTTCCCTGTCATGAATTTTCTTGTGAAGCACATACTCATCTGATCTTGCGTCTGATAGAAGAATGAAAGTGTAGTCTGACAGAAGAAGATGTAGACGCAAAGCTTTGATTATAATAGCGAGGTCACACTCCTGGTGGTGGCAGTTCTCTGAGTATAAATACTAAGTTTTGATATTTTGTTAGGGTCGATGGTTGAGCAAAGCTCTCGTATTGTAAAGTTTTAATGAACACTCTGGTTCTCTGGTTATGCTTTGTAACCTGAGATTTCTTGTTTAATGATAGTCAGTTTTCTTGCTCCCTCTCGTTTTCCTCCGTTAATGAAAGAGTTCATGGTCGATTGATTCACTTGAATTATTGTGACTGCATTATGATGAAAGTTTGATTATAGTGTTTTTATAATTTCCTTCAGTTCCTTTGAAATTTGAATTCAAGACGACCTTGTGTTTAATTTTTTCTTCCATAGGCTGCTGGAAAGCTGGTGTTCACGACAAACCTCTACATTCTTCGATGAATTCTTCCTCCTACTCACCCTTACTACAACCTACTGAATGAAGTTAAACCAGACCTCACCTTCTTGTGCATATCAGTCCAGTCTTCTGAGTTAAGACCATATTTTCTTGAGATTGCGCCCATTTGACATTTTTATAACCAACCTATGACACAAAATATTGATGGGTATCGGGCTTACCTCTGCAGAAATCCAAAGATGACTTCTGGTGCTGACATTTCCAGTGTCGTTGTCGGGGAAGAAATTGAAGATTTTCCCTAGGATTGAATGACAAATCTTACTAGTTCTGAAGGTGCATCATAACTTAGTACATAAAAGACTACAATTGTGCACCTCGTGACTCCATTGTGGTGACTCCATTGATGTGAACCCACTGGTGACTCCATTGTTTCAGTTGTGGCTTCTAGAGGCAGACACATGAGGTATACTCCACAACTACCTTTAGCAACACCTGAAGCTGACCCAAAGAAAATTGTCATAAAGGGAAAGGCCCCTTGAGAAGGTACTTCTGCTGCTGAACCAGGTATTTCTGATCATTCTCACTATCCTCCTTTAGAAACTCTGATAGTTTCTTCTCATGCTCCTATTATACCGTCTGTTGGAGTTTTTCGAAGTTTAAAATTTGGGAGTTTTCATGTTGAGTTTTCCCCTCCAGGTCTAGATTTGGAGGGAGAAATCCTTATCACTCCTCTCTCCCCTGAAGTTGTACCTTGGTCTAGACCCCATACCTTAGAATATTTTCCCACTCTAGGTTTTATTACTCCTCCTCCTGTTGGATTTATTGATTTTACAGAAAGGGAATCCTCTTTTCCTTCAAGCCCTGTAGCCTTTTCTCCAAATCCTCTGTTGTTTCCCTTTCCTCCCAGAAGCTCAGTTCTAGTCTCCCTTGTTGGAACCCCTTCCCCTCCTAGTTCTCCTCCACCTACCATTCCTATGGTAGGTTCCAACCCTCCTAGGAAGAGAATGGATACCATAGTGGTTGCAAGATATGCCCCTTTAGTCCTACCTCAACCAATGAATGCTCTCCCTGTTGGATATTACCTAAAGTATATGCCCAATTTCACGGGAGAAGAAGACATAACTGTTGAAGAACACCTTGTTGCCTTCTACAATTATGCAGACAATCTGAATATTGAAAATGAAGATGTCTGGATGAGAGTCTTTGTCCAGAGCCTTGATGGTGAGGTTAGGAAATGGTTTAGGGGATTGACCCCTGGATCCATTGTTGGGATTGAATCTTTGGATGATGTTTTTTTGAGATAATGGGGGGATAAAAAAGACTTTATGTATTATATTACAGAGTTTGGGGCTTTGAATAAGGAGGAGGGAGAATTTGTCTCTAACTTCTCCAAAAGATTCAACAAGATGTACAATAAGATCCCTGCTGAGATAAAGACTACAGAAGCCTCTGCCAAGATTACCTATGCTAGTGCTTTTGACCCTAATTTATGCCTCATGTTGAGAGAGAGAAGAGCTACTTCCTTGGCTCTTATGCAAGATGCATCCTTGGAAGTAGAGTCTAATGTATTGGCAGTAAACCAACTTAGGAATAAGGCTGGTAGGGACATACCAAGGGGAAGATCTGAAGCCTCCACCTCGGGTTCCTCTACCTCCCCCCCTCAAATGGATGAAGTAACCAAGTTAATAAAATCACTTTCAACTAGAATGGAAAGATTGGAAATAGAGGGGAAGCAGACATACAGAAATCCTCAAAATGTTGATAACAGAGCAAACTTCAAAAGACCAAACAATTCCTCTCAAATACTCCTGAGAGAGCCCAAAAACAGAGAGAGAGATTATCAAAAAATCAAAACACGTCTCCAAAATAACCTAGTTTTTGATGAAGAGAGGGAGGAAGAAGATCTTGATCCTGAAATCCATTGTCTTGGAGAAACTTCCCCGTTTCCCCATTTGACTCAATCTACATATGAGGAATCCCTCATGAACAGTCAAATAAATGAGCTAAGTAAGGGTGAGAAGGCCAATAGTAATCCCAATAAATACAATCTCATGTCTAAGAAGAAAGAAGGGAAGTCTGATGTCCCTGATCAGCCTTCCAGAGTAGAGAATCCTACTAAAGATGCAGCAAACAACAGCAGAGAAAAGAAATCTCAGAACCCCTCACCGATACCCAAAGACCCTGTCCCAGAAGTGAGGGAAATTTTGAATCCCCTTTCTTCTTTCAGCTTTGAGCACGAAATTCAAAAGATCAGAATTCTTGTGCCCCTTTCAGAGCTAGTCAAGCATGAAGATTTCAAAAAATCCCTCTCTAAGTTGTTGCAGTCGGATCCATATTGTCATTCCTTAGACTCAGTAAATCTTCAAGACGAAAATCCAGCAGTCATTTTAGGTTCTACGGTAGAAGATAGAGATGATTCACCCCCTCCCTTCTATACGTCAATAAACATACATAATAAGGTGTTGCATAATTGTTTGATGGATTCAAGGGCATCTCATAATCTTATGCCCAAAACTGTCATGGAAGAACTCGGGTTGGAAATAACCAAGGCTTATCATGATTTGTATTCTTTTGATTCAAGGAGAGTGCAATGTATTGTGGTCATCAAAGATCTGGTCATGACCTTGTTTCAACTGCCCATGAAGAGCGTGGTCATGGATATCATGGTGGTTGATGCTCCCCCCAAGTTTGGCATGCTCTTGTCAAGGTCTTGGATAAAAAGACTTGGGGGAACCTTGCGTATTGACCTCTCATATGCTACCATTATAGTGTTCGGAGGGGATCATAGGAGGTTGTACAGGAAAGCTTAGTTGGCCTACATTATTAGTGATGAAGCAGACCCCACCAATCATCCTATATTTGCACTCGACACTAATTTGGGTTCTATTTTGTTACAACTCACAGATACTCCTGAAGCTCCTCTCAAATTCAGAAAGAAACCCATTTCTTTTCTTGAAACACCTCCTCCAACTACTTCTGTGTGGAATATGTACTTCGATGGAGCCTCTTCTAGGGAAGGTGTTGGTGTCGGAGTGGTTTTTGTGTCACCTTGTCAATAAGCCATACCCTTGTCCTATAAACTAGAATTTGAAGCTACCAACAATGTGGCAGACTATGAGGATCTTGTTTTGGGTTTGAGGGATGCGAAAGACATGGGAATTGAAGATATAGTAGTATTTGGAGATGTTGAACTAATTGTTCATCAGGTAAAAAATGTTTATCAAGCCAAGCACCCTAGGCTAAGGACTTACAGGAATGAGGTGTGGGACCTAATTGACAATTTCTTCTCATCCTTCAACATTTCATTTATTCCAAGAGAGGAAAATACTATGGTTGATTCTTTGGTCATCTCATTGAGCCAGTTCAAGGTCCCACTGCCACCTAAGCTCATGTATGATGTGGAGATTAGATATAGGCCCTTTGTCCCTGATAATATCAAGCATTGGAAGGTGTTCGAGGATGATCTTGAAATCATAAGATTTCTTGAGTTGGTTGATGAGTTCTTTGCATTACACATTGATCAGGACCATGATTCCGAAGGTGACCCTCACGCTGATGTATTTCTAAATAAAATTTCTAATCACCATATTGTCCAGCTGCCTAGCAACCACATTCCAAAGGGACTAGTTCCTTTAGAAAGATTGTTCGATGGGAATTATGTGACAGTAAAGGGTAAGGTCTCAAATGATGATGTTGATGTGGCTGAGTGAAATATTGGCATAGAGAAGGATCTGAAATTCGTCAAGTTGTCAAGCAGCCTGTCAAGGGAGCAGAGGGACGAGTATGATGAGTTATTAAAATAATTCCCTGATGTGTTTGCTTGGACCTATGAAGACCTCAGAACATATGACACAAGCTTCATCGAGAATAAGATCCCATTGAAAGAGGAGGCCAAACCATTTAGGCAGAAGTTAAGAAAGATAAATCCTATGTTATTTCCCATCATGGAGAGAGAGTTAAAGAAGTTGTTGGATGCCCAAATCATTGTCCCTTTGAGATATTCTGAATGGGTGGCCAACATGGTCCCAGTGAGGAAAAAGAGTGGAGAGATCAGACTCTGTGTCAATTTCAGAAATCTGAACAGAAGCTCAAAGAAGGACAATTACCCTTTTACAAAGATGGAACATGTGTTGTAGAGAGTGACAGGCGCATCCAGAATCTCCATGATTGATGGATTTTCTAGCTACAAACAGATCTATGTCCTACCTGGAGACAGAGAAAAGACAACCTTCACCACTCCTTGGGGCACATTCATGTATTCCAAAATTCCCTTTGGATTGATTAACGCAGGAGATACCTTCCAACGAGCCACGAACATCACATTCATTAGAGAAAGAGATAAATTTGTGGTCATTTATCTGGATGACATAACAATCTTCTCCAAATCTAATAAAGAACATTATCAACATCTGAGAAAGGTCTTCTCAAAATGCAGAAAGTTTGGTCTCTCTCTAAATCCAAAGAAGTCTTTATTTGTTATCCAGGAAGGAAAACTGTTGGGACATGTTGTATCAGCTGAGGGGGTCAGGATCGATTCAAGAAGGGTGGAATATATTCAAGCCTTATCGCTTCCCAGATCCAAGAAGGAGGTTCAGTCCTTCCTGGGAAAAATCAATTTTCTGAGAAGGTTTGTTGCAAATTTTGTTGAATTGGTGAAGCATATAACACCCATGCTTAGGAAGGGGAACAAAGTAAAGTGGACCGTCGAATCCATAGAATCCTTCAATCAAATAAAAAAGGCATTGTCTAAAGCACCTATGCTAGTCAGTCCTGATTATTCCAAGGATTTTATGATTTTTTCCTTTGCTTCATTTGATACAATGGCAGTTGTTTTACTACAAAAGAATGATGAAGGGCTGGAGCAACGTATTTCCTTTTTTAGCAGAGTGCTAAGAGACATAGAGGTCATATATGACATCATGGAGAAGCAGGCCTATGCCTTGGTGAAATCTCTTAAAGCTTTCAGATTCTATGTTATGCATTCAAAAATCATTGCATATGTTCCTTCAGCTTCTGTGAAGGACATTGTCATTCAACCTAACATAGATGGGAGAAGGAGCAATTGGATTGCTAGAATCCTTGAATTTGATCTAGAAATAAAACCCACCAAGATAGTTAAAGGCCAGGGTTTATCCAAGCTGTTGGTTGAATCTAATTGTAAATCTTTGGAGGTCAACTTCACCAACACTCGCTCAGAAAATCAGTAGGCTAAAGTATTTGATAAAGGCCCTCAAGACAACCCTCCATTGGCAGAATGCACTTGGTATGAAGACATTATATATTTTCTACAAGAGTTGCGACCTCCAGATGGAATGGGGAAGAGAAAGGAAAGAGCTTTAAAGCTCAAATAAATCAGATATTGCTTTATTGACCAAGTCTTGTACTGGAAATACCCTTTAGGTGTGCTTCTAATATGTTTAGATCCACAGGAGGCCCAAAAGGTTATGTTTTATTTTCATGATAGCCTGTGTGGGGGACATCATTTTTGGAGAACCACGGCCTATAAAATTCTCAGGGGTAGGTACTTTTGGCTTACCCTATTCACTGACATCTATGCAAAAGTCATAGCTTGCATCAAATTTCATAAATTCTCTGGGAAGAAGAAGCTCAAGTCCCTGGCATTAAATCCGATACTAGCTTTAGGACCCTTTTAGCAATGGGGCCTAGACTTTATTGGGGAAATTCATCTTGCTTCAAGTGGTCAACACAAATGGATTTTAATTGCAATAGATTATTTCACTAAGTGGATTGAAGTTATCCCCACAGGGAGCGATTCTCACAAAGTAATCATTGGTTTTATTGAAGATATTATGGCAAGGTTTGGTTGTCCAAATAGAATTGTCACTGATAATGTTTCATCCTTCAAGGCCGAACCATTGATCAAGTTTTGTGAGAAGTTTGGAATTTTATTGATTCACTCTATGGACTGGTAGAGTCCTCTAACAAAAGCTTGATAAATATCATCAAAAGACTGTTAGAGGACAACAAGAAAGCCTGGGACTCAAAGCTCAAATTTTCTCTATGGGCTGATAGAGTGACAGCAAAAAGGTCCCTAGGTATCTCTCCTTTCCAAATTGTATATGGAACTGAGTCCATTTTTCCTTCTCACCTCGCCCTGCCTATGGAAAAATTGTTTCAGGACTATCAGGGAGAGCCTGACGATATGATCAGAATAATTCATCAACTGGTAGAAGTCCAACAAACTTGAGAGAAGGTGATGGAAAGAGCACATGGTCGTCAGTAGAGAATTAAGAATACTTTCGACAAGAAAGTCAGAAAAGAGGAATTATAGTTGGGAGATCTAGTACTCAAATGGGACGTACCTAAACAAGACAAGGGAAAGCACGGTAAATTTGAAGCCCTTTGGATAGGTCCCTTCAATATTTCTGAAGCGTTTCCAAACAACACTTACAGATTGCAGAATTTGGAGGGTGATCAAGTTTTCGGTGGCCCAGTAAATGGGCACTTCCTGAAGATGTTTTCTTGTTTAATGTCGTGATCGGCATCCCACCATTGTAAATATCGTTCATGTTTTATGTTGATTGTGTTTTAGCAGAAGACTCCATAACCCAAAGCAAAGGCACTGGAGCTACGCATTCCTGGCAACTTGCAGGGAGCATGCCATCCCCTGTGGAGCCAATGTTAGCACATAAACTTGTCAAAGTCTTGTGGGTTGTGGTTTTCTTCCTCCGTAGGAAGACCCGATTATAGGTTTTTATTCTCGGCTTATAGTTTTCTTCTGTTTGCCTTCATCCGTTTAATCAACCTGTTTTTCCTTATCAGATCGCCTGAGAAGTATCGGCCATAAGCCTTTCTGTTTTCCATAAAATTGATCACTTCTCTCTCTTTGCCTTTGTCACTGATTCTTTTTATTTTCCCGATCCCTCTGCCAATCATTCAAGTAAACTACACAAGCCGCATTCATGAGAACTAGGTGCAACACTTGAAGCAATATGATATCAACTCAAATCAAGTGAGAGAGAAAGATCAAATTTCGGTGGCAGAGATCCATTAGGCATATCGGATCGACGGCCATCAGGTGATCGGGATCATATAGTTGCACCAAGTTTAGCGTCAAACAGAGGTATGAAATCGCAAGGTCAATCCTAGTTGTTAGTACGAGGGAGGATGCATGGCGCAAATTAGCATTTCGTGGTTTCGTGAGATGAAGCGGTCAAGGAGAAATTCATCAGAACTCACGAAATGAGAAATCGCGATAAGATCGCAATCATTGATCAAAGGAGAGATCTGGACTGATGGATCAACTTTTTCGCGATTTCATGAGTCGAGAAAGTAGGGGGTAGATTCTTAAAGACTCGCAACACACGAAGTCCAGAAATGATCTTGACCATCCATTCCAGAAAGACACGTGGTGTAGGATCAGTAGGGAGAAAGTCGTTTCAGGGAACTAAAGTGAGAAATGACGACGGCCCAAGGTCCCGAAGTGCCAATTTTCAGCAGGGTCATCCGATGTAAAAGGATATGTGTCGCCCGATCCAGACAATCTCACTTTCACGACTCAGAAATTTCGACTGGAGCACGACATGAACTCATGAAACATGAAATCGAGATGCACCTGATAGTTAGGCCCATGATCACAGCCCAAGGTCATATAGAAATTGGGGCCTGAGGAAAAATAAGTGCCCTTTTAAGCAGCGAATGACTGAGGTCATTTGAGGAGATGATCGTGGTCATCAAATTCAAAGAAAATCGGACCGTTGATCCAAACGGGCATTTTCGTGATTTTGAGCATCGGGAT
>JASDQU011404247.1:28481-42805 GCA_032191745.1 Picea mariana
AATCTTTCTTCTTGCTTAATGACAGTCAAGGATAGAGGTTACTCTCTTCCTCCCATAGGATCTTGGAAAAAGATTTTCTCTATACCAAGAAAGGAGGTCTACACAAGTACTTCCACAGTCACTCATCAACCTCGTTTATCATATTGTAACAAAAACCATGCCCACATATTCTTGCACCTAGAATGAGCTTATTACCCAGTTCTTCCTCGAACCAGAGAGTTGTAACCGCTCTTTTTCTCTTCTTGAGATTGCTCTTTCGACTATGTTGTCTTCACATATCTTCTTTCTCGCTCTCCTGCCTCTACCCATGAATTACCTCTTTCTTTCCTTCCTCAGCAAGGTTGTGTGTGTTAGCACATAAACTTGTCAAAGTCTTGTGGGTTGTGGTTTCCACCTAGGTCTGTAATTTTTCCTATTCTTCCTCCGTTGGAAGACCTGATTGTAGGTTTTTATTCTCGGCTTATAGTTTTCTTCTGTTTGCCTTCATCCATTTAATCGACCTGTTTTTCCTTATCGGATCGCTGGAGAAGTATCGGCCATAAGACTTTCTGTTTTCCATAAAATTGATCACTTCTCTCTCTTTGCCTCTATTGCTGATTCTTTTTATTTTCCCGAGCCCTCGGCCAGTCATTCAAGTAAACTACACAGGACGCAGTCATGAGAACTAGGTGTAGAACTTGAAGCAGTCTGATATCAACTCAAATCAAGTGAGTGAGCAAGATCAAATTTTGGTGGTGAAGATCCATCAGGCAGATCGGATCAACGCCCATCGGGTGATCGGGATCATACATTTGCACCAAGTTTAGCGTCAAACAGAGGTCTGAAATTGCAAGGTCAATCCTAGCCATTGGTACGGGGGGGGAGGACACATGGCGCAAGATTATCATTTCATGGTTTCGCGAGATGAAGCGATCAAGGAGAAAGTCATCAGAACTCACAAAATGTGAAATCGCGATAAGATCACAGTCGTTGATCAAAGGAGAGATCTGGACCGATGGATCAACTTTTCACAATTTCGCGAGTCGGAAAAGTAGGGGGGTAGAGTTTTGAAAACTCGTGACACACGAAGTCCCGAAATGATCTTGACCATCCATTCCATAAAGACATGTGGTGTAGGATCAACAGGGAGAAATTCATTTCGGGGAACTAAAGTGAGAAATGTTGATGGCCCAAGGTCTCGAAGTGTCAATGTTCAGCAGGGTTGTCCGATGCAAAGGAATACATGTCGCTCGATCCAGACAATCGTGCTTTCGCGACTCAGAAATTTCGGCTGGAGCACGACGTGAACTCACGAAACACGAAATCGCGATGCACCTAAGAGTTAGGCCCAGGGTCATATAGAAAGCGGGGCTCAAAGAAAAATAAGCGCCCTTTTAAGCAGCAGACGACTGAGGTCATTCGAGGAGATGATCGTGGCCGTCAGATTCAAAGCGAATCTGACCGTTGATCCAGACGGGCATTTTTTCGTGATTTTGAGGGTCGAGATATTTGAAATCAGGGGGAGTGAAAACTCCTGAAACGTGAAATCCCTAAATTTCATATGGGATAAGCATGAAGTCATGGCCCAAGGTCGCGCGGGGTGAGAAAAAGAGCTACGCAAAGGATCAAAGCGCCCGAGTTGGTCACAGAGGAAGACCTATGTGACCTCGAGGTGCCAGAGTTGACTTGAAGGAGTCATGAGCTTGCCTGGAACATTCATGGGTGTCAGGTCTCACCCTAATCCCAATGAAAGTAGTTAATGAAAATGGGAAAGGTGGCTGAAACCTCATTTCACCACATAAATGGAAAGCATGGAAAATTTGGCCGTGGAGAGCAGACTGTCAGCCGAAAGTTCCCTGTCATGAATTTTCTTGTGAAGCCCATACTCAACTGATCTTGCCTCTGACAGAAGAAGATACAAACGTGAAGCTTTGATTATAATAGTGAGGTCACACTCCTGGTGGTGGTATTTCTCTAAGTATAAATACTCAATTTTTATATTTTGTTAGGGTCGATGGTTGAGCAAATCTCCCGTATTGTAAAGTTTTAATGAACACTCTGATTCTCTGGTTATGCTTTGTAAACTAAGATTTCTTATTTAATGATAGTCAGTTTCCTTGCTCCCTCTTGTTTTCCTTCGTTAATGAAAGAGTTCATGGTCGATTGATTCACTTGAATTATTGTGACTGCATTATGATGAAAGTTTGATTATAGTGTTGTTATAATTTCCTTCAATTCCTTTGAAATTTGAATTCAAGATGACCTTGTGTTTAAGTTTTTATTACATAGGCTACTGGAAAGCCTGGTGTTCACGACAAACCTCTACATTCTTTGATGAAGTCTTCCTCCTACTCACCCTTACTACAACCTACTGACTGAAGTTAAACCAGACCTCACCTTCTTGTGCATATCAATCCAGTCTTCTAGGTTAAGATGATATTTTCTTGAGATTGCACCCATTTGACCTTTTTATAACCAACCCGTAACACAAAATAAAGATGGGTATTGAGCTTACCTCTGCAGAAATTCAAAGCTAACTTCTGATGCTAACATTTCCGGTGCCGTTGTCGGGGAATAAATTGAAGATTTTCCCTAGGATTGAACGACAAATCTTACTAGTTCTGAAGGTGCATCATAACTTAGTACATCAAAGATTGCAATTGTGCACCTGGCAACTCCATTGTGGTGACTCCATTGATGTGAACCCACTGGTGACTCCACTGTTTCAGTTGCAGCTTCTAGAGGCAGACACATGAGGTATACTCCACAGTTGCCTTTAGCAACACCTGAAGCTGACCCAAAGAAAATTGTCATAAATGGAAAGGCCCCTCGAGAAGGTACTTCTGCTGCTGAACTAGGTATTTCTAATCACTCTCACTGTTCTCCTTTAGAAACTCTGATAGCTTCTTCTCATGCTCCTATTATATTGTCTCTTGGAGTTTTCTGAAGTTTAAAATTTGGGATTTTTCATGTTGGGTTTTCCCCTCCTAGTCTAGATATGGAGGGAGAAATCCTTATCACTCCTCTCTCCCTTGAAGTTGTACCCTGGTCTAGACCCTAGACCTCGGAATATTTTCCCACTCTAGGTTTTATTACTCCTCCTCCTGTTAGAGTTAATGATTTTGCAGAAGGGGAATCCTCTTTTCCTTCAATCCCTGTAGCCTTTTCTCCAAATCCTTTGTTGTTTCCCTTTCCTCCTGGAAGCTCAGTTCCAATCTCCCCTGTTTCAACCCCTTCCCCTCCTAGTTATCCTCCACCTACCATCCCTATGGTAGGTGCCAACCCCCCTAGGAAGAGAATGGATGCCATAGTGGCTGCAAGATATGCCCCTTTAGTTCTACCTCAACCAATGAATGCTCTCCCTGTTGGATATTACCTAAAGTATATGCCCAATTTTACGGGAGAAGAAGACATAACTGTTGAAGAACACCTTGTTGTCTTCTACAGTTATGCAAACAATCTGAATATTGAAAATGAAGATGTCTGGATGAGAGTCTTTTTCCAGAGCCTTGATGGTGAGGTTAGGAAATGGTTCAGGGGATTGACCCCTGGATCCATTGCTGGGATTGAATCTTTGGATGATGTTTTTTTGAGACAATCGGGGGATAAAAAATACTTTATGTATTATATTACAGAGTTTGGGGCTCTGAAGAAGGAGGAGGGAGATTTTGTCTCTAACTTCTCCAAAAGATTAAACAAGATGTACAATAATATCTCTGCTGAGATAAAGCCTACAGAAGCCTCTACCAAGATTACCTATGCTAGTGCTTTTGACCCTTATTTCTACCTCATGTTGAGAGAGAGAAGAGCTACTTCCTTAGATCTTATGCAAGATGCAGCCCTGGAAGTAGAGTCTAACGTATTGGCAGTAAATCGACTTAGGAATAAGGCTGGTAGGGACATACCAAGGGGAAGATCTGAAGCCTCCACCTCGGGTTCCTCTGCCTCCCCCCCTGAAATGGATGAAGTAACCAAGTTACTAAAATCACTTTCAACTAGAATGGAAAGATTGGAAATAGAGGGGAAGAAGACATACAAAAATACTCAAAATGTTAATAACAGAGCCAACTTCAGAATACCAAACAATTCCCCTCAAATACTCCTAAGAGAGCCCAGAAACAGAGAGAGAGATTATCAGAAAATCCAAACACCTCCCCAAAATAACCTAGTTGTTGATGAAGAGAGGGAGGAAGAAGAGCTTGATCATGAAATCCATTGTCTTGGAGAAACTTCCCCGTTTCCCCATTTGACTCAATCTGTGTACGAGGAATCCCTCATGAACAGTCAAATAAATGAGCTAAGTAAGGGTGAGAAGGCCAATAGTAATCCCAATAAATACAATCTTGGGTCTAAGAAGAAAGAAGGGAAGTCTGATGTCCCTGATCAGCCTTCCGGAGTAGAGAATCCTGCTAAAGATGTAGCAAACAACAGTAGAGAAAAGAAATCTCATAACCCCTCACCGATACCCAAAGACCCTGTCCCAGAAGTGAGGGAGGTTTTGAATCCCCTTTCTTCTTTCAGCTTTGAGCACGAAATTCAAAATATTGGAATTCTTGTGCCCCTTTCAGAGCTAGTCAAGCATGAAGATTTCAAAAAATCCCTCTCTAAGTTGTTGCAGTCGGAGCCATCTTGCCATTCCTCAAACTCAATAAATCTTCAAGATGGAAATACAATAGTCATTTTAGGTTCTACGGTAGAAGATAGAGATGATTCGTCCCCTCCCTTCTATACATCACTAAACATACATGATAAGGTGTTGCATAATTGTTTGATGGATTCAAGGGCATCTCATAATCTTATGCCCAAAACTGTCATGGAAGAACTCGGGTTGGAAATAACCAAGGCTTATCATGATTTGTATTATTTTGATTCAAGGAGAGTGTAATGTATTGTGTTCATCAAAGATCTGGTCATGACCTTGTTTCAACTGCCCATGAAAAGCGTGGTCATGGATATCATGGTGGTTGATGCTCCCCCCAAGTTTGGCATGCTCTTGTCAAGGTCTTGGATAAAAAGACTTGGGGGAACCTTGCCTATTGACCTCACATATGCTACCATTCCAGTGTTTGGAGGGGATCATAGGAGGCTATACAGGGAAGCTCAGTTGGCCTACATTGTTAGTGATGAAGCAGACCCCACCAATCATCCTATCTTTTCACTCAACACTGATTTGGGTTCTAGTTTGTTACAACTCACATATACTCCTAAAGCTCCTCTCAAGTTCAGAAAGAAACCCATTTATTTTCTTGAAACACCTCCTCCAACTACTTATGTGTGGAAGATGTACTTCGACGGAGCCTCTTCTAGGGAAGGTGTTGGTGCCGGAGTGTTTTTTGTGTCACCTTGTAAATAAACCATACCCTTGTCCTATAAACTAGAATTTGAAGCTACCAACAATGTGGCAGACTATGAGGCTCTTGTTTTGGGTTTGAGGGATGCGAAAGACATGGGAATTGAAGAGCTAGTAGTATTTGGAGATGTTGAACTAATTGTTCATCAAGTAAAAAATGTTTATCAAGCCAAGCACCCTAGGCTAAGGACTTACAGGAATGAGGTGTGGGACCTAATTGAAAATTTCTTCTCAGCCTTCAAAATTTCATTTATTCCAAGAGAGGAAAATACTATGGTTGATTCTTTGTTCGTCTCAGTGAGTCAGTTCAGGGTCCCACTGCCACCTAATCTCAGGTATGATGTGGATATTAGATATAGGCCCTTTGTCCCTAATAATATCAAGCATTGGAAGGTGTTCGAGGATGATCTTGAAATCAGAAGATTTCTTGAGTCGATTGATGAGTTCTTTGCATTACACATTGACCTGGACCATGATCCCGAAGGTAACCCTCACGCTGATGTANTTCTAAATAAAATCTATTATCACCATATTGTTTAGCTACCTAGCAACCACATTCCAAAGGGACTAGTTCCTTTAGAAAGATTGTTCGATGGGAATTATGTGACAGTAAAGGGTAAGGTCTCAAATGATGATGTTGATGTGGCTGAGTGTAATATTGGCACAGAGAAGGATCTGAAATTCATCAAGTTTTCAAGTAGCCTGTCAAGGGAGTAGAGGGATGAGTATGATGAGTTATTAAAATAATTCACTGATGTGTTTTCTTGGACCTATGAATACCTCAGAACATATGACACCAGCTTCATCGAGAATAAGATCCCATTGAAAGAGGAGGCCAAACCATTTAGGCAGAAGTTAAGATAGGTAAATCCTATGTTATTTCCCATCATGGAGAGAGAGGTAAAGAAGTTGTTGGATGCCCAAATCATTCTCCCTTTGAGATATTCTGAATGGGTGGCCAACCTGGTCCCGGTGAGGAAAAAGAGTGGAGAGATCAGACTCTGTGTCGATTTCAGAAATCTGAACAGAAGCTCAAAGAAGGACAATTACCCTTTTACAAAGATGGAACACATGTTGCAGAGAGTGACAGGTGCATCTAGAATCTCCATGATTGATGGATTTTCTGGCTACAAACGGATCTCTGTCCTACCTGGAGACAGAGAAAAGACAACCTTCACCACTCCTTGGGGCACATTCATGTATTCCAAAATTCCCTTTGGATTGATTAACGTAGGAGCTACCTTCCAGCGAGCCATGGACATCACATTCATTGGAGAAAGAGATAAATTTGTGGTCATTTGTCTGGATGACATAAAAATCTTCTCCAAATCTGATAAAGAACATTGTCAACATCTGAGAAAGGTCTTTTCAAAATGCAGAAAGTTTGGTCTCTCCCTAAATCCAAAGAAGTCTTTATTTGTTATTCAGGAAGGAAAATTGTTGGGACATGTTGTATCAGCTGAGGGGGTCAGGATCAATTCAAGCAGGGTGGAAGCTATTCAAGCCTTATCGCTTCCCAGATCCAAGAAGGAGGTTCAGTCCTTCCTGGGAAAAATCAATTTTCTGAGAAGGTTTGTTGCAAATTTTGTTGAATTGGTGAATCATATCACACCCATGCTCAGGAAGGGGAATGAAGTAAAGTGCACCACCGAATCCATAGAATCCTTCAATCAAATAAAAAAGGCACTGTCTGAAGCACCTGTGCTAGTCAGTCCTGATTATTCCAAGGATTTTCTCATTTTTTCCTTTGCTTCATTTGATACAGTGGCAGTTGTTTTACTACAAAAGAATGATGAAGGGTTGGAGCAGCCTAATTCCTTTTTTAGCAAAGCGCTAAGAGACATAGAGGTTAAATATGACATCATGGAGAAGCAAGCCTATGCCTTGGTAAAAGCTCTTAAATCTTTCAAAGTCTATGTTACACATTCAAAAATCATTGCATATGTTCCTTCGGCTTCTGTAAAGGACATTCTCATTCATCTTGACATAGATGGAAGAAGGAGCAATTGGATTGCCAGAATCCTTGAATTTGATCTAGAAATAAAACCCACCAAGCTAGTTAAAGGCTAGGGTTTATCTAAGCTATTGGTTGAATCTAATTGTAAATCTTTGGAGGTCAACTTCATCAACGCTCGCTTAGAAAATCATCAGGCTAAAGTATCTGATAAAGGCCCTCAAGACAACCCTCCATTGGCAGAATGCACCTGGTATAAAGACATTATATATTTTCTACAAGAGTTGCGACCTCCAGATGGAATGGGGAAGAGCAAGGCAAGATATTTAAAGCTCAAAGCAATCAGATATTAATTTCTTGACCAGGTCTTGTACTGGAAATACCTAAGTCTTGTACTAGAAATACCCTTTAGGTGTGCTTCTAAGATGTTTAGATCCACAGGAGGCCCAAAAGGTTATGTTTTATTTTCATGATAGCCTGTGTGGGGGACATCATTTCTGAAGAACAACAGCCTATAAAATTCTCAGGGCTGGGTACTTTTGGCCTACCCTATTCACTGACGTTTATGCAAAAGTTAGAGCTTGCATCAAATGTCATAAATTCTCTAGGAAGAAGAAATTGAAGTCGATGGCATTGAAGCCGGTACTAGCTTCAGGACCCTTTCAGCAATGGGGCCTAGACTTTATTGGGGAAATTCATCTTGGTTCAAGTGATCAACACAAATGGATTTTAATTGCAATAGATTATTTCACCAAGTGGATTGAAGTTATCCCCAAAAAGGAGAGGTTCTCACAAAGTAATCATTGGTTTTCTTGAAGATATTATGGCAAAGTTTGGTTGTCCAAATAGAATTGTCACTGATAACGTTGCATCCTTCAAGGCTGAACCATTGATCAAGTTTTGTGAGAAGTTTGGAATTTTATTGATTCACTCTACCCCCTACTATTCCCAAGGAAATGGACTAGCAGATTCCTCTAACAAAAGCTTGATAAAGATCATCAAAAGTCTGTTAGAGGAGAACAAGAAAGCCTGGGAATCAAAGCTCAAATTTTCTCTGTGGGTTGATAGAGTGACAACAAAGAGGTCCCTAGGTATCTCTCCTTTCCAACTTGTATATGGAACTGAGGCCATTTTTCCTTCTCACCTCTCCCTACCTGTGGAAAAATTATTTCAGGACTATCAGGGAGAGCTTGACGATATGATCAGAAGAATTCATCAACTGGTAGAAGTTCAGTAGACTCGAGAGCAAGTGATGGACAGAGCACATGGTCGTTAGTAGAGAATTAAGAAGACTTTCAACAAGAAATTCAGAAAAGAGGAATTCCAGTTGGGAGATCTAGTACTCAAATGGGACGTGCCTAAACAAGACAAGGGAAATCACGATAAATTTGAATCCCTTTGGATAGGTCCCTTAAATATTTCTGAAGCTTTTCCAAACAACACTTACAGATTGCAGAATTTGGAGGGTGATCAAGTTTTTGATGGCCCAGTAAATGGGCACTTACTGAAGATGTTTTCTTGTTTAACGTCATGATCGGCGTCCCACCATTGTAAATACCGTTCATGTTTTATGTTGATTGTGTTTTAGTAGAAGACTCCATAACCCAAAGCAAAGGCACCGAAGCTACGCATTCTTGGCAGCTTGCAGGGAGCCTGCCATCCCTTGTGGAGCCAATGTTAGCACATAAACTTTTCAAAGTCTTGTGGGTTGTGGTTTCCACCTAGGTATGTAATTTTGCCTATTCTTCCTCCGTAGGCAGACTCGATTATAGGTTTTTATTCTCGGCTTATAGTTTTCTTTTGTTTGCCTTCATCCATTTAATCGACCTGTTTTTCCTTATCGGATCGCCTGAGAAGTATCGGCCATAAGCCTTTCTATTTTCCATAAAATCGAATACTTCTCTCTCTTTGCCTCTTTCGTTGATTCTTTTTATTTTCCCGAGCCCTCAGCCAATCATTCAAGTAAACTACACAGGCCACATTCATGAGAACCAGGTGTAACACTTGAAGCAATCTGATATCAACTCAAATCAAGCGAGAGAGCAAGATCAACTTTCGGTGGTGGAGATCCATCAGGCATATCGGATCGATGACCATCGGGTGATTGGGATCATACTGTTGCACCAAGTTTAGCGTCAAACAGAGGTCTAAAATTGCAAGGTCAATCCTAGTCATTGGTACGAGGGAGGACGCGTGGTGCAAGATTAGCATTTCGTGGTTTTGCAAGATGAAGTGGTCAAGGAGAAAGTCATCAGAACTCGCGAAATGCGAAATCACAATAAGATCGCAATCGTTGATCAAAGGAGAGATCTGGACTGATGGATCAACTTTTTCGATTTCGCGAGTCGGGAAAGTAGGGGATAGAGTCTTGAAGACTCGTGACACACGAAGTCCCGAAATGATCTTGACCATCCATTCCAAAAAGACACATGGTGCAGGATCAGCAAGGAGAAAGTCATTTCATGGAAATGAAGTGAGAAATGTTGATGGCCCAAGGTCCCAAAGTGTCAATTTTCAGCAGGGTCGTCCGATGCAAAGGGATATATGTTGCCCGATCCAGACAATCTCACTTTCACAACTCATAAATTTCAGCTGGAGCACGACGTGAACTCGCGAAATGTGAAATCGAGATGCACCCGAGAGTTAGGCCCACGATCACAGCCCAAGGTCATATAGAAAGTGGGGCCCAAGGAAAAATAAGTGCCCTTTTAATAAGTGAACAACTGAGGTCATTCAAGGAGATGATCATGGCCGTCAGATTCAAAGAAAATCCGACCGTTGATCCAGATGGGCATTTTCACAATTTTGAGCACCGGGATATTTGAAATTAGGGGGAGTGAAAACTCCTGAAATGCGAAATCCCAAAATTTCATATGGGATAAGAACGAATTCATGGCCCGAGGTCACGCAGGGTGAGGAAAAGAGTTGCACAAAGGATCAAAGCACCTGAGTTGGTCATAGAGGAAGACCTTCGTGACCTTGAGGTGCCAGAGTTGACTCGAAGGAGTCCTGAGCTCGCCTGGAACATTCATGGGTGTCAGGTCTCTCCCTAATCCCGATGAAAGTAGTTAATGAAAATGGGGAAGGTGGTTGAAACCTAGTTTCACCACATAAATGGAAAGCATGGAAAATATGGTCATGGAGGGAAAACTGTCAGTCGAAAGTTCCTTGTCATAAATTTTCTTTTGAATCCCATACTCATCTGATCTTGCGTCTAATAGAAGAATGCAAGTGCAGTCTGAGAAGAAGATGCAGACGTGAAGCTTTGATTATAATATCCAGGTCACACTCCTGATGGTGGCAGTTCTCTAAGTATAAATACTCAGTTTTGATATTTTGTTAGGGTCGATGGTAGAGAAAAGCTCATGTATTGTAAAGTTTTAATGAACACTCTAGTTCTCTGGTTATGCTTTGTAACCTAAGATTTCTTGTTTAATGACAGTCAGTTTTCTTGCTCCCTCCCATTTTCCTCCTTTACTGAAAGAGTGCATGGTTGACTGATTCACTTGAACTATTGTGGCTGCATTATGATGAAAGTTTGATTATAGTGTTGTTATAATTTCCTTCATTTCCTTTGAAATTTGAATTCAAGACGACCTTGTGTTTAACTTTTTCTTCCATAGGCTGCTGGAAAGCCTAGTGTTCACGACAGACCTCTACATTATATGATGAATTCTTCCTCCTACTCACCCTTACTACAACATACTAACTGAAGTTAAACCAGAACTCACCTTCTTGTGCATATTAGTCCATTCTTTTGAGTTAAGACAATATTTTCTTGAGATTGCACCCATTTGACCTTTTTATAACCAACCTATGACATAAATACTGATGGGGATCGGGCTTACCTATGCAACAATCCATAGGTGACTTCTGGTGCTAACAACATGGGTATGAATACCCAGCTTGTGGTTAAGTCTACAATTCTTGTAGATGGGTACTCTACCCCATCTCCTAATTAACTCTTGAGGAGAACTCTTCCAGCTACCACTCTGACTAGTAATTCATTTTTGGGTCAGAGAACTATTCTAGGTCTAAGCCATTAATTCCAGTAAGGTACTGGTTTGGTGAGGGGGTCATCTCAACCATTTTTGGTTCCCCTCACCATCTCTCTCATAGCATCCATGGTCTATCTTGGAAAACCCCCCTTTCAACAGTTATGCAACACATCCATTTTCTATTATTAACATAAAATACATACAATGACCCTTTATACAAAGGCTCATCAAATCAAACATTCACACATATCTAGTCCACCATAGTCTCTTGGCTAGTTATAGTTATATTTACAAACTGGGGGAAACAGGGGTATTACAATCCCCTCCCCCTTAAAGGAACATCGTCCTCAATTTTCTATCTGTCGATGTGCTCTGTATGTACAAAAGTAAACAAAAATTGATATGCATGTTTCATGGCATCCTCCATTTCCCATTTAACCTCATATGGGCCAAAGTGTTTCCACTGCACCTTGACCTATGCAATGGTTATGTTCCTAAGTGGGGTTTCCTTACTGTCTATTATGCATTGAGGTTCTGGAAGGAATTATCCCTTTGGTTTCACCTGAATCACAGACCAGTCAATAATATGATTAGAATCATGTACATATTTCTCTAATAAGGAAACATGGAAAACATCATGTGCCTTCACTGTGGGAAGGAGTGCTAGCCTATAGTCTGCAAGTCCCACTATATCCAAAATTTCAAAGGATCCGTAATACTGAGGTGCCATCTTGGCACAAGCTCCCATCCTCAAGGATATTTTACTGGGTCTAACTCAGAGATACACATGATCCCTTGTTTTGAACTCTCTAGGAGTCCTCTTTCTGTCTGCATAGCTTTTTTTTCTATCCTGAGCTATTTTCATATTTTGCTTTATCTGGATTACTTGTTGTTCCATTTCTTTCATCATATCTGGTCCGGTTGTAATTATGTCTACTGAGTTATCCCAGCTGATTGGAATCTTTCATTGTCTACCATAGAGGGCCTCAAAAGGGATCATCTTCAATGACTCTTGATATCCATTGTTGTAGGAGAAATCTACCAATGGTAGGTAGTCTTCCCACTTCTTCGGTTGATGCATTGCATACATCCTTAGCATGTCCTCCAACATTTGGTTTACCCTCTTTGTGTGTCCATCAGTTTGAGAGTGATAAGTTGTGTTAAATATCAATTTAGTTGGGTGAAACACATATATCTGTGTCTCTATTGTATTGTGTATCTTCTATGTTTTATTTCTGCATTTGTTTTATTTTGTTGCTTGTGATCCTAGTTTTCTAACACACAGATCTAGGGACCCTTTGGGACCTCCCTCAACCATTATATCTAGACTATGGTCAGCCTAACACTGACCACTTCAGGAGTAAGGATGAAGTCACACCACGGATTCCTTGAATGCCTATGTTACGAAGTAACAGAGGTTGTCGATCTAGGGGTTACATGGAAAAACCTTGACTGTGATATTGAAGGGCTTAGAAGGCTATCATTCCAGAGTGACGTGGTGAAGTGACATCATCCAGGGTGATGTGGACACACGATTGACGTTCCACATGTCACATAGAATTGTACATCTCGTAGACCCTACACTTGACATGTGTCACCCATTGAAGGGGCCACGTGTCATCTCTGACTTTCCACATATCACACCTGACACTTACTGCTAGTCCATTTGGCGGGAGGAGTATGCATGACCCACCTATATTTTCCTTCGCATCTAGTATGTCACCACATGCGAGGGTGGGCCCTTCAGAAGTCCGAGATTTTGAGACTCTGAGGGTTTGGGATGCAGTGTCGTGGGTAAGTTGAAAGGTTGAAGCTCGGAGCCACGTGGAGGGATTTCAGGCTCCTTCGAGAGTTCAGGAATTTGGGACTCTGGAAGACATGCGTGCAAAAAATAAAAGGAACGTTCAGCGCTGAGGCACCAAATGTCGAATTCTCCTCTAGCCTGTGTGTTAGATGAGGATTAAGTATCGTTGTTGGTTTGGATGGTGGATGGACCTTCCCTGTGGAAGGTAGGAACCTGGATATGGTATGAATGTGATGGGCCCATGTGGGCACCATGTGGCCCTCAACTAATAACGCTCAAAGAAATTCGAAAGGTTGTAAATTGCAAACCAGAGGTCAGATTTGAGCTTGGTCGCAGTCGTTAGAAATATACGGGTGAGTATAAGAGGATGAAGACCCAGGGCGGGGGATTCAATATGATTAGAGTAATCAATTTTTTTATGCCCCATCCCTAGAAACAATACTTAGGGGTTTGGGTGTGTTACAAATTGGTATTAGATCATGGTTACAACACTTGGCCTACTTGGGCTCATGAATGCGCCGATTAAAAATATTATAAGAGAACTTTTAGGGGTGATACCCTATCTTACCCCATTCCTAAGAGGCTTAGTTAAACCTCTACTTAAGAAAGGAACATAACCTTCTATTGTTGTATATGTTTAAAAAATTCTGAACTGTGTGTTGTTCATAAACTAGTTGATCATTAACTAACAAAAAATGTTTTATCAGCACTCAAGTAGTCAGTGGACCATGAGAAAAATACAACATAAAGGATGGTGACACACCATGAATTGGGGGAGAGCTCCCACAATAGAGAGGAAGAATCTGATGAAAGGAGGGCGATGGAAACCCGTCCAGACTTGGATGAAACTGTAAGAAGCCTCATGGCAGAATTACAGAGCTGTAAGGCTGATAGTGAAAGCATAATAAAAGAACAAGAAAATAAAATAGAAATCAATGCAGATCTACTGCAGAGCTTATCAGATATGCAAAGGTAGTTGTAACATGGACCAACAACCATTCATGTGGACATAAATCATATGAAGAAAACCCAGAGTCCACCTAAGATACGAAAGAATGTCCCTGAAATTGGCCACACAAGGAGGAGCACCTCAAAGAAGGCCCAACATGGATCCAAGAGACAATTATCGGAAGAATCCTCTGGTGAGGAAACTGGCAACTCCAAGGAATCTTCTAGTAGCAAAACTAGTTCGCATTCCCAGAAGAGAGGAAAGAAGAGGAAACATTCCAAGAGTCATGA
>JASDQU011404248.1:2493-42777 GCA_032191745.1 Picea mariana
TATGGACTATTTGTAGTCTGAAATTTGCATTAAAAAGGATACGACAGAAAACCTTAGTCTTCATGAATAGGAGGTTTCATTTCCTTGAAGGCCTGGTAAGCCTTATACTTATCCTCGAAGAAGTTCAAAGCCACTAATATAGAATTGTATTAACGAATTCAAGATATCCTATGATTTTCCTTGGATGAATCACAAACACCAATTTGGCATGTAGTTTTAATCCTGGTCGTCGATCGAGGTCCCTCTCGTATGGAAACTTACGAAGGATTCAGAATTGTTAACAGTTGTTGGATCCATCGGAGAAAATCTCATAGGAATCATGACCGTTTATCATAGTAGGGGCATCAGAGTAGTCGAGGAATATGGTGCTCCTAATAAAGAAACTCCAAGAAGCCTTCTCCATCATTAGATCTATCGAGATGGTGTCAAGTTAACTCAATCGTAGATAAATGGGGGTTAAGTATCTAATTTTGGTCGAGAGTAAAGGGTGATGTCATGATTTATGTCACATTGATGGAGAAAGCTTATGTGTATGATGGGAACACACCTCGATCTGTAATTGGTTGAGAAAATAGAGGGTGTCTGCCCTCGTGGAGTTCAAACTTTAATAAGTTATTTAATAGGGGGATTAAGTTTGTAGGCTACAGAAAAGGAATGGTGGGTGTAAAGAGCAGGCATTGGAATTAGAAGCATGGACTATTCGTAGTCCAAAATTTGCATTAAAACAAATAAGAGAGAAAACCTTATCCTGCCTGAATAGGAGGTGTCGTTTCCTTGAAGGCCTAGTAAGCCTTATACTTCTCCTCAAATAAGTTTAGAGCCACTAATTTGGAATTGTATTAACAAATTCAATATATCCTATGCTTTTCCTTGGATGAATCACAGTCACCGATTTGGCATGGAATTGTGATCCTGGATGTCAATCGAGGTCCCTCTCTTATG
This sequence comes from Picea mariana, assembly GCA_032191745.1. Classification (NCBI taxonomy): domain Eukaryota; kingdom Viridiplantae; phylum Streptophyta; class Pinopsida; order Pinales; family Pinaceae; genus Picea; species Picea mariana. Next base: position 3,436 of record JASDQU011404248.1, read on the forward strand.
GGAACTTGCAAAGGATCTAGAGCTATTAACAGTCATTGGATCCATCAGAGAAACTCTTAGATGACTCATGACTATCAGAGTACCCAAGGAATATGACACTGTCATGAAAGAAACTCCAGGAAGCATTCTCCACCATTAGATCTATTAGGATGGAGTCAAGTAACCTCAGTCATAGATCAATAGGGGTAAGTATCTAATTTTGGTTGAGGAAAAAGGGTGATGTCATGATTTACTTCAAACTAATGGAGAAATCTTACCTATATTATGGGAACACATGTCGAATTGTAATTGGTTGAGACAATAGAGGGTGTGTGCCCTTGTGGAGTCAAGCCTTAATAAGTGCTATAATAGGGGGAGTAAGTTTGTAGGATTCAAAAAAGGAATGGTGGGTGTAAAGTGTAGGCATTGGACTTAGAAGCATGAAAAGTTCATGGATATTGGAAAGGTGATATGAATGGGTCTGCGAGTCTGCCAACCCATGAACCCAACAAACTCACAAAATAATATAAGTGTTGAGTGTTAGAAGAGAGGAAGGGACTCAGATGATTTTGCAAGTCCATGAGTCCACCAACCTGCGAACCCGACAGAATAATTAAATAATCTAATTGTTGAGACATTTCAGATGGACTTATGGAGGGGAGACATAGAATTGTATGTCCACAAGTCCATGTAGATGGAAAAATGGTTAAGTGTTGAGACTTCTCAGACAGACTTATGATGGGGAGGTATAGAATTGTACATCCGCGAGTCCACGTAGGTTTAAAAATGGATAAGTGTTGAAACTTCTCGGATGGACTTATGAAGGGGAGGCCCAAAATTATGTGTCCGTCAATCCATGAGTTCATGGATGACAAATAAGTTAAGTGTTGGTTGAACCCAACATAATCACCAAATAATCTAAGTGTTGACACATTTCGGACAAACTTATGGAGGGGAGGCACATAATTGTATTTCCACGAGTCTGCTAGTCCGTGAGTCCATGTATATGGAAAAATGGTTAAGTTTTGAGACTTACCAGATGGACTTATGAAGGGGAGATACATAATTGTACGTTCGCAAGTCTGCATAGCTGGAAAAATCATTAATTGTTGACACTTCTCGGAAAGACTTATGAAGGGGAGGAAAAACATTATGCATCTGCAAGTCCATGAGTCCATGAATGAAAAATAAGTTAAGTGTTGGTGGCGGATTCATGAAAAGTATGAACATAGACTGTGAGCCTGCAAGACCACCACCCATGAATATGTCAATATAGCCAGGCAGCTAAGATGCCAATAGGATGGTAGATTTCCATTACTAATAGGATGATGAGCTGAGTCTAGTTCTACCGTGGTAGGCTAGGATAGTGCCACATCATGACCCCGGGAGTTGCCACATTAGTTGTTACACATTATTTTCATCATCCCTATGACCGTTAATGATGTAAACCTATATGTTTCCTTCAGAGGGGTCAATGGCCTGAATTCCTAAAGAAAGAAGGGAGAATAACTTTTACTGAGAGAAGAAGTTGTATTTTCCTTTATAAAAACCCTATTAAGGAGGATTTCCGCACCCTGCTCTATATCTAGATTGCGAAGTTTCCACATGATGCACTATAGTTAGGGTGTGACGACCTTCTTATGTGGGAAAAATGGGTGTCTTCTTAATGCTTATAGAAGGAGAATATTCCACAGTGAGTTGGCCTATTATTGGTTTGTATCTTACTCACTTTCATGATTTAGTGGGATCATCCTAACCTCCTCACCTTATCCTCTTTAGCTTATAAAAGGAGAGGAGATCTCATGGGAAAAGTTAGCTTGAAAAAGTTGGATTGAGCTTGAGTTTGGTTTGAGATTGTTATCTTGGTTAGAGTGGCTCTAAGCTTTTATTTGTCAAGATATATTGTTAGTAGTTATCAAATCCATGGTCTCAAAATCCTTGGAGCAAGAAGTGTGTGAGAAGCAAGAAACTGTTGGAAGGAACCTGGCGACATCAAGGCATCTGGTTGCATCTTTCTTCCACATTATATAATACAGTGGCATGTTTATTTCCCATAAAATCATTCTCATTTTATTACATGACTCCTTGATCACATGTATAAGCTTTCATTGAGTATACTATTTTTTCTTTCACTTTGGTTGGTTTGTGTCATTGCAGATCTGATTTCACAAGAGCACCGGAGTGGAGCAAGGATAACAAAGATATAAGGAAGAGATATTCAAAGGTATGTCACTTATATATTCTTTGGTAGTAAATGTGATGATTAAAGCTTATGGAAAGCGCCATGTCCTGTCTTGTTTTGTTCTAGATCTAGGTGGATCTAGGGGGATTGATTTGTGTCCTCACTTAACCATTAGCCCAATAAAAAAATTGGTGACTCCACTGGGGAACAGATTTTTTTCCTAGTTCGCCTTGATTTCTTGCTTTGATTGTTTGGTTTATGTTTTCTGAGTCACTGGGAGATCCAAATTGACTCTCTGACTGTTAAACTTCACTAGAAAACCTTCTTAATTTTTAATTTTTGCCATTTTTGTTTTATTTCCACACCCTTCTTTGAGGGACAGTGTTATGACTTAGGATTTCCGCACCCTACCTGTTTAGACCAGTGTGGAAACTATGCACCCTACCCATTTATAGCCTACGATGATCAAGGAATTCCGCACTGTGCTAGTTTTCCAGCCTGTGAAGATTGTGAAAAAATTTGTTTTTTGGCGGTTTTCCCTACCCAGATCTGTGATATGGTTTTGGGGTGATTTGTTGGGTCTAATTACAGTCTACTTGGAAAAATTTGAATCTTCTTTCATCCATCTTTACCTTATTTTTTCTTTGTTTTCTTTTGAAATATTTGATCTCTTCCGTAGAGTGTCTTTCTGCTACAAAGCTTTGTTTTTTCTTTAGAATTGTTTGGTGAAAGAAATTATTTTTCTTTTATTGAATAATTTGTGTTAAATGAGAAAAAACTTTTGGGTTTCTTTGTTTTATATAGATCTGTTATTTCTTTTAGCTATATTTAAAACAAAAATCTTTTTTCTTGGTTTATATTAGATTGGGGACATCCTTGCATTTGGAGTAGTGAAATTGCATCATTTTTGGCATTTTTGGTCTTGAATTATGAAAACATTTGGTCGTGAATCGTGTATTGGTGTATAGTATATTTGTCTCATTTCTTGAAAATATTGATATTGATGAGTTTAGTAAAATTTTGAGACATTGTACATTTGGGAATGATAAATGTTTTCTCCTTCTCATACCATATCTTTCATCAAAATGAAAAGATCGCATCTTCGTCTCTTTTCATAACTTTTGAGTCAGTCAAAACACAATATTGTCCATGCCATTTTCCTCTTGAGTAACAACAACCTTAAAATAAAGTGCTTATAAAAATTGATTGGAAATTTTTATATTTTCTGGTAGCAAACCTACATTAGATTAGTTGTAGGGATTTGGAATAGGTGTGAAAGATAACTTTCCAAATCTACAAACAAACATAGAATCTTGAGTTAGGGAGTGGTAAATACACTTATTACATTTTTTCCTAGGAATCCCTTCTCACACAAGGGTCAAACCTGAGGTCACATTGAGACTGGCAGAGTTACTCACCCTACTTTGTTGGTCTTGGTGTAGAGATTGTGCATATTATGGGGGTTTCTTGAAAGGTATACCCACAATGATAAGTGGAAGCCTTTCAAGTTGATTTCGGGCTAGATACCCTACCTTTGTGCATGGATCAGATTGTCGACTGTTTCCCCAGGCATCACAGTAGTAATTGGTAACCTTAGTGGCCTATCTCTTTAGGGTCTTTACACAAGGTGGTTTTGGAGGGACAAGTCTTCACAATACCTAGAATTGACGTTGGCCAAACTCACTCGGGCTTCTTGGAGGGTATACCCAACATTATGTGTGGGAGCTTGCACCAAGGCGTAAGTCTTTTAAGAAGGTTGTCAATGTAACTTTTCCACCCGCTCTATCTCAACCCCTCCTTACTTTGTTCCCGCGACGTTGGATTTCATCACCAACTAGTGTGCTCATTATGAGAAGGTTTTGTTTTCTTGCTTGCTTACTAGATTTTTAGCATGTGTTTTTGGTTTTCCCTAGTGGAATCTAGGTTGGTTTTTTGTTTTTAATAGAATCAGTTCCTGGAATGACCAATGATGGAACCTCTTCTCCAGGGGAATTTTTTTTTTTCCTTCTTACAAAAACATTGGTCCTCCTCACATTGCTAATTTGAGCCTTCCAGGTCTCACAATTGGATTACCAGTATGGTTTTTTTCCATTCAGGTAGTCTCGAATGCATTTAGTGCTTCATTTGTAAGCACTTCCCCCCAAGAAAATCAACCTCATGTTGATCCTTCACCATCTTCACCAGTAAGATATTCTTCACCTTATTCACTTGCAAGGTCTTCTTCCATTTCATCTTCTTCACTGAGTGAAATCTCTCAAGCCAGTAACCCGGTGGATATGAAGAAGAAGAAAAGGAAGATTAAGAAGAAGAAAGATAAGAAAGGGTATAAAATTCCATCCACTGTCAAACATGTTGGGAAACAACCAGTTACTATTAATCGTGCTGGGAGTGTTGATGATGCCAAGATCACCCAAACAACCCATAAGCGCAAGTACCCTTGCAGGCTTTTTAAGGGTAGCCATCTTCTTAAAGATTTACCTGGTCTATCCAAGGTTATAGAAGCATGGTCTACACACCCTCGCCAACCCATGTCGTGAACCTCTGAACAACATATTGATGACCTCCCATAAACTACTTAAAATACCATTGGGAATAAGAAAAGTAGAGTCAAGTTCCCATGTATATTATGCAAAGGGAGTCATCTAACTCACATTTGCCCTCGTATGGATGAAGAATCGAAATTATTGGAAGATATGACTATTTCACAGCCTCAACTTCCAGCTTCTTATCCCAAGATTACTCTTGACCCACCTGTAGTTGATGGAATTATCAATCCAGTCCCTTCGTCAATCAATTTGGTTGATCATGCAATCAGTATGGTCACTTCCTTAGTTGAACTAGTTGACAAAGTGGTCCATCCGATCCCATCCTCAGTAAATCCCACTCTCCTGTTAGAGAGTGCAATTCAAGTGGTCGATCCGTTTCCACCCTTCGACCTTATTCTCCCCTTGGAGAATGAAACCCAAGTGGTCAATCTGATCTTGCAATCGGTTGATCCTACTCTCCCGCGAGAGAGTAAACCCGATACTACTCACATTTTTCTCGTTGATATAGACTCTACTGTGTTGGGGGGTATTCCTCCTTCTCCCATGGAACCCCCTCCAAGTAATGAGGCCATCCTTTTCAATTAGGGTGTGCTAACTAGACCCCATCTTCCCTCTCACATTCCTTTCAAGATTACAGTACAGGTTTGTGGTCGGGACATTCCTCAAACGTTGATAGATGAAGGTTTGTCCATTAGTATTTTGTCCTCTATTTCTTGGCAAGCTATGGGTTATCCTCAACTTGTGTCGGTTACCTAGAATCTGTTAGCTTTCAATAGAAGAACCAGTCAACCTTTAGGGACCCCTCCTCAGTTTCCCATAACTTTGGGAGGGAAAACTATCTTTCTTGACGTCATGGTATTCCAAGATCCCTTGGATTTCTCTTTACTCCTTGGGTGAGATTATGTCTATGCTGTGAAAGCTATTGTGTCCACTCTTTTTCGTGTGATATATTTACCGCATGATGGGAGAGTGGTGACTATTGATCAAATTTCATTCATTGGTCCTGATTGGATTACCTCCCTCAATGGTTCTTATATGTTGACAGTATCGCCCCTGCCACATGTCAATTATGTGGCATTGTATCCCATGACTTTAGCTTCTGATGATTTGGATCCAGTAGTTGACATGGTGATCTCTTCAATCAAGATTTTAGAGTCTGATCTCTTTACTCTTATCATGTCCCTCGACCCATGTTCCTTCTAGAGTGGGTTTCTTCCATCAAGTGAAGATATATTGGAGGCCATGACTGATTTTTTTCCCTTGACGTGGTGTCCTTCCAAAGAACTTTCCATTTGGAATCCATGATCAAGAAGAGAGTCATGAGAATGGTTTTCTAATTTCAAGCTCATTAAAAACTGAAACCAACCTTGAGCATGGTTTTATGATTTCAAGCTAGTTAAAAAATGAAACCCGCTGTGAGGATAGTTTTCGCATCTTTGTAGCCACCTCGTTAAAAAATGAAATAGAGATTACGAGCATAGTTCTCATTTCTGTGTCAATCTCGTTAAAAAATGAAAAAGTGGTATGGGGATTATACCTGGAGTCACAAGCATAGTTCTTCTCCTATGTCAAGCTCATTGAAAAATGAAACAACTTCCCCCTCTGTTTGAGTCAAGTCCTTCATCTAGTATTTGAAGGTTTATTTAATTCACCTGTTTCGTTGGGCGAAATGAAGCTTGGGGCGGAATTCTTCCAGCCTCTGGACTTCATGCTGAAGTTGAGCTGCTAGTTTTTTTAAGCTGGGGGATAAGTACCAACCATCCCTGGATAATGCGTTGGGAAGTTCAAGCATATTTTTCTATGGTTCAATCTTGTGTAAAAATGAAACCACCTACCTCAAGCATAGTTTCCTCTAGTTCAAGCTTATGTAAAAATGAAACCAGTTCCAAGCATAGTTTTGTTTAGTTTTTAAGATTGTGTAAAAATAAAATCTATCCCAAGCATAATTTTGTTTTGTTTTAAAGATTGCGTAAAAATGAAAACAATCTTGATCTTAGTCTTTCTTCTTTCTCATGCTTGTAAATCAATGAGAATGTAACCGAGTATACTTTTATCACTTTTTTAGACTTGTAAAGGTTATACAAAAAAGGAAACCCCTTGGAGTTCCCTTTAAGCTCTTTTTAGACTCTCTAAACATGAAAAGATTGTCGAGTATACTTTTATCACTTTTTCGGACTTGTAAAGGTTATACGAAAAAGGAACCCCCTGGAGTTCCCTTTAAGATCTTTTCAGACTCTCTAAACACGAAAATATTTCCGAGCAACCTTGTTCTTTTCACGCTCGTAAAAGTATTTGAATAAAACGTTTGATGGGTGATAATTTATCACTTTTTCAGTCCCATCGAACGATTTTACAAAAAAGGAACTGGGAGAGTTCTCTTTAACTATTTTTTAGACTATCAAAACATGAAAAGCCCCCGATTTTTCTTTCTATGGACTCGTTAAATAAACATCGAAAGGCCCATATGAGGCCAAACCACTCCTTCCTAGGGTTTGTTAAACATACTCCGAAGGACTCATATAAAGGATGAGCTTACAATTCAAGAATATGTTATCCTCCTCAAGTTTGTGTAAAAATAAAGAGGTACTCGCGAGAAATGGTGGGGGAAAATTTGGAAAGAAAGGTATCTAAACCTGTATTCTATGGAAGAGTCTCTTTTGAACATGACACCCTTTCACTCACTTTGTGTCTACGTTGGAAAATATGCTTGTCTCTTGATCATACTCCTTTATAAGATTACAAATTGGTCTGTGATCCCTATTGTTGAGTCAATGTTTCGAAGACAATTGTCGTGTCATCAATATGTTCAAAGAGAAGTTCAACTCGTAAAGCCTTCTATTGCATCGACCATTTCTATAGTCCTTAATCCTTCTATTGTGTTGGCCATCCCTGAGTCAATCCTGAGTCACTAGTTACTTTGATCTACTTCAAATATTGTTACCTGTTTTATGTCATTTGATGGAGGATACATTAAGGCCCTCCTGTGACGAGTCTTTTCCTATCAAATTCAAATCATTATCCAGGAATTAGACTTAGAAACTAATTTGTATCTTGGAACTTGCATGCCTCAATGGCAGGTTTCCTCACTTTCGACGGTGGGTTTTCATTATTGACCACTGATTGGGAGATTCCGCCAAGTGTTCGACCTCAGCTCACTGAATCACATTCATTGGATTGTATTAGAGTACCTTGGGAGTCATTGACATTAATGGTGATTTCCCTCACACTTGTTAACGATATCCATTAATGACCGGTAATCAAGTGGTTTCTACCATGTTCAACCTCAACACCTGTAATTGCATGGTTATATTCGTACTATAGAGTGGTGGAGATGAAGACCCTGAATATTTTCTCACAGATTCAAGTTGCGTTGGAGTATATTCAGTTTGTACGGTTGCATAGATCCACATTGTATGTTTGGTGGCTATGTGAAAATTTGAGTCTTTAACACATAGATCCACAATGTAGTTTTGGTGGCTATGTTCAAATTTGAGTCATATTGGCATGGATCCACAGTGTATTTTTGGTGGCCATGACCTGTCTTACTTGACATGGATCTTTTCATGTCGTCATTTATGCTTTGAGTCATTTGTATTTTGAGTATTGGAATGCCTACCTCAGTGATGATATATTATTGTACTGTATTTCCTTGTTTGTTGGAAGGTTTCCGACCAACATTTCCTTGTTCCCTACACATACTCGACAAAGTATTTCAGCTATCACTCTGTTCTAACTTCATACTTTGGGGGGCTCTCTGTTACACATTATTTTCTTCATCCCTATGACTGTTAATGATGTAAACCTATATGTTACCTTCAGAGGGGTCAGTGGCCTGAATTCCTAAAGAAATGGGAGAAGAACTTTTACTGAGAGAAGAAGTTGTATTTTCCTTTATAAAAACCCTATTAAGGAGGATTTCCACTGGTTGCACCATACACAGGGTGTGGAAATGCATGATTTATGCACCCTTCTCTATAGCTAGACTGTGAAGTTTCTGTAGGCTACACTATAGTTAGGGTACGATGACCTTCGTACGTGGGAAAAATGGGCGTCTTCTCGATGATTCTAGAAGCAGAAGCTTCCATGCTGAGGTGGCCTCCGAACAGTTTGGATAATACTCACTTTCATGATTTAGTGGGATCATCCTAACCTCCTCACCTTATCCTCTTCATATTATAAAAGGAGAGGAGCTCTCATGGAAAAAGTTAGCTTGAAAAATTTGGATTGAGCTTGAGTTTGGTTTGAGATTGTTAGCTTGGTTAGAGTGGCTTTGAGTTTTTCTTTGTCAAGATAGATTGTGAGTAGCTATCAGGTCCATGGTCTCAAAATCCTTGGAGCAAGAAGTGTGTGGGAAGCAAGGAACNTTCCACATTATATAATACAGTGGCATGTTTCTTTCCCATAAAATCATTCTCATTTTATTACATGACTCCTTGATCACATGTATAAGCTTTCATTGAGTATACTATTGTTTCTTTCACTTTGGTTGTTTTGTGTCATTGCAGATCTTATTTCACAAGAGCATCGGAGCAGAGAAAGGACAACAAAGATATAAGGAAGCGATATTCAAGGGTATGCCACTTATCTCTTCTTTGGTGGTAAATTCGATGATTGAAGCTTAGGGAAAGTGCCATGTCCTGTCTTGTTTTATTCTAGATCTAGGTGGATCTAGGGGGATTGATTTGTGTCCGCACTTAACAATTAGCTCGATAATATCAGTTGAGATAGACAATGAAACATCATGTGGATGCTACATGACAGTCAGAGAGATTTTGTCTATGTAAACCCAAGAAATTCGGGAGGTCATAGATTTTGTTCTAGAACTCAGTTCTGAGTGAAATTACTAACCTTGGAAATCTCTTGAAGAGAAAAAGAGGATGGAGCTATAATAGAGAATATTTAAGGTTGTTAAGAGAAGAGAAAATTTAATACCCCATCCATTAAAAGGGTACTTAGGGGGTTGGGTCTGTTACAATAATACTAGAAATATTTTTTCACTTTAAGATTTTCAAATATTATGGATTTAATGGGATTATTGTTAATGAAGATTATAGGGGTGGAAGTTCTCCTATAAGCTAAATAGTAAGGTTCAAAATTTTGAAGGGGTGAATTTTTCTATAGTGATGTTTTATAATGGTTATTCTCAAAGCTAATTTAAAACACTTATAAATTAATTCATTAACTTGTTATGATATCTGCACATTTAAGATTTAGTTAACATCAACTTGGCATTCCACATATGTTGAACACCTTAAGGAAACCTCTTACAAAAATAGATCAATGCACCAATGAATTATGTGGTTAAAACCCTCTGAGAAATAAATATTCCATTGGCCCAGCCAGCATGGCCACTTGAGATAATATATTAATGTGAAAGGAAGCTAATTTCAATATGGTTTTTCACAATCAATAATAAGCTAATGACCATCCATGCTCTTTAAATAGAGATCATAGACCAATCGAATGTTAAGCTAAGTATCAATATAGCCATTAGTATCAAGTAGAAGAAACCAATAGACAAGTTAATGATCTAGACATAAAGTGATCTGACAGATCATCCTCTCCTTGATACTAATGGTTATATTTATCTATGGCTTAGCAACTGATTTCTCCATGTTCTTTATTTAAAAATCAAGGAGAGACATTTTCTTATGATCCATTGTGAGAAACTCATATGTAAATTATTTTTCTTTTGCATTAATAAATTTCCTCAAGTGGCCAAGTTGGTTGGGGTCATTCATTTTTCCCCACTTTAAGGATATAAGCCACATGATACATTAGTGAACTTATATTTTATCTATTTGTGTGAGTGGTTTCCTTAAGGTGTTCAACCTATGTGAATATGTCATGTTTATTGAACATGGTATCAGAGCCCCTATGAATACTTTCACTCATCATTGATCAAGATCATGAACCTTTGTCACTCCATGCATCAAGGGACTTATGTATTCTTCTAATTTAAGCATTTCTAGGCCAACATAATCATTCCAGTGCTTCCAAAGCATTGTTTTTAGTTGGAAACATTTTTTTCTTCACTCAAAAAGGTTTATTTTTTCACAAGATATAGTCATTGATATCAAATCCCTAGGTATACAATATCATTTTAGTTTTTTTAAATCTCCTTCATTATTTTTTAATATTTCATTTTAATTATTTTATTTATATTTCTAGTTTTCTCCCTTTCCAATCTATTTATGCTTTTTGTCATGTGCTTTGTCTGATCTTGACAAATCAAGAAAAAAAGTGGAAATTTTTTATTTTCTGAGTATGTTCTTTGCTTTTTGTTTTCTGGTGATCTAAACAAATTAGAAACAAAGATAAAAGTTTCATTTTCTATATATCCTAATCGATATCTAACCTTGAGCTTCTAAAGTGTTGGATTTGTTTTTCAAAAAAATCATTTTTTCTTATGTGCGATTGTGTTGAACTTTTTTGCAAGAAAAAACCACGAGGGATTCACTCAATGAACTTGTGGCATAGCATTTTTGTTCGTGGGATATTAAAGAATACCCTTAATTTCACTAGATATTGAAAAATACCCCCCAAAATCCTTTTGTTGAACCCCCCTCACATTACATATTTACTATTTTAAAAACCTTATTTTTACTAGATATCCTAGGTATCCATTTTTTCCCTAGCATTTTAATACTCCTTTTTATTTCAACCCATAGTATAGAAACATGATGGAACTCTTATACACCCATAAATCACAAAAATAATCCAAAAATAAGCAAACAATTGCACCAACATCTGAATATAAGGATATGTCATTATAATAAGATATCTTTGGGAACAAGGGATTGATGTTATACTAATTTCAAAACTCTCTTGTAACGTCCCCAACCACTCCAAGATGGACCACATCACACAACCTCAAGTTTTGTAGCTCCAAATCAACCAAATTGTAACATCCCCAGCATACCACTGAGCAATATTACCTTGAAGATTCATTGCACAGATTTTACTCTAACACAAGTCTTTGCAGTTTTTCTTGAATTAATGCACTCATCCCAAGCTTGGGTCATGCCACACAACTTATAATAATAGAAGAAACATTCTCTTTTGAATACAACCTTCAAGAAGCAAAAATATCTCACTAACTACACACACCGGAATATTGATCACACATCATAATTGTGTGCACAACCATCTAAGCGTCATGTGCCACTTTCAATTTCATTGTGCACACGATCTATTCCTTAAACACACACACGAATTCTAGTCTCTTGATGCACACATGCTACAATCCTGCACACTCAGACACTCAATCCTCTTCTTGATGCCTCAAAACCAAAATCACAAGGTTAACTTAACAAGCAAGACTAACCATATTGGTCATATCCATGCACAACTAAAAAATAGGATATAAGCACCATACTTACAGGTATGAGCTTCATTAAACATAATAACAACCATTACTTATATGCATCCACATAGAAGAATTAATTTATATCAAGCATAGTTAAATATGCACACAGTAAACAAGACAAGCACATAAGGAACACTTATCTTGAATTAAAGTCACCAAAGGTGGCCTTGAATTTGACATTCCTCACAACCATAGATGATGTTTCTCATAAGATTTCAACAACAGGTCACCCCTGAGTTCGGGCTTAACTCCACCAGGGAAAAATACTTCTAGTGACACCCTAAGGTCTAACTCTCAACACAATTACTCAACCCTAAGTTCATGTTTCTACAACTAGCCCATAGTCCCTCATTCCACACACACTTGTCACACCCAAGGAAGTGTGCCCCTTCTCTGCTCAATTGTACTTTGGTTGCCCCACTTCCCTTCTTAGGCTTACCAATAATAGGTTGGATATGAAGTCTCTGATCTCTGCAACTAAAGCTCAACGCACTAGGAATCAATTCTTAGTAATACTCTCACCTGAAGAGTATTCTCCCAGGTCTGACAACCACTTCACAACAACCAATATCTCACCCAAAGATATTTCTCAGCCTATCAACCCGTCTCCTCGAAAATAAACTCATATTATAGAACCACAACTCCTTACAAGATTCTATGTGTAGATAAGGTAATAATTAGATTTTCCATATAGTCTAACCCCCTCCTTCTCATGGGATCCTGAAAACATTCATAATAATTCAAATACCCCCCAAAATACACGAAGGCCGACAAAATATATTGCATGCCTTCCACTTGACACATGTCACCTTCAAAACTAGCTTTAATCAACTTAAAGACCCGTTCTTTACCCTTGGGAACTTAGGATAAAAAAATATCCACGTTACACTTTTCGAAAATATTATTAAAATATCCTCCCACCCTTTTACCTTTTTCATTGGAGTCAGCCCCCCATCTCATTTTGTCTGAGTCTATATGCATGCAAAAAAGCAATATTATATTAATAACCATGATTATATTTACATGGATATGCACACTAGCATATCTTCATCCAAACTCACCAACCTCATGATCACACAAGCTCTCCAGCCTCAAACTATATAAAGCCACACACACACACACACACACACACATATATATATATCAACTCTATGCACTTTTAGGTCATTATCATGCACTTATCCAAGTGCGCACAACATGGTGCAAAGTTTTCACATACCCAGGTGCATGCAACACACAAAATATGTGCACCTTCTCTTTGATAACACTTCTCCATGCACTACTCAGATGTGCGCAATGCCAAAATGGCTCACCATCCTATAAGTTCATTACATTCACACTTGGTACCAATTGGCTCACCAGCCTATATATACAATTACAAATGGTTTCGTATCAGGGACATTACACTCCCCTCCCCCTTATTTATGCATTGTCCTCGGTGCATCATATACACCTGTACATACAAAATTTCAAAAAAATTTAAATAGACGAGGATACTCTACTCACATGGCATATTCACTCTCCTAAGTTGCATCCTCATGACCGTACCAGGTCCATTGTACCTTTACCAACTCCATGACTCGATTCCAAAGATGATTTATTTTTCGATTCAATATGCAAACCGATCACCCTTTAAATCCGCCTTCTTGCTCCACCTGAATTAGATTCCAATAAATTATAGGATTATCATCAAGTACATACTTATTAAGCAATGTCACATGGTAAAAATTATGAATACAAAAGGACGTAGGCAATGCACGCATTTAAGCGACATGACCAATCCTCTCTAAGATTTCAAATGGTCCATAGTAGTGCACTGCTAACTTACAACACTTCCCCAACTTCAGGGAACTATGTTTGGCCTTCACTTTCAGAAACATGTGATCACCCACTTTAAACTCTCTTTGGGCTCTACCTTTATCTTCGTAGATTTTTTTCATTTCTTGGGAAGCCTATATATTTTACCTTATCCTTACCATATGCTCCTCCATTTCCTAGAGCAAATATGGCCCAACAACTACATGATCTGTTGGGTTGTCCCAACTCACTGACGTGTTGCACTTTCTACCATAAAGTGCCTCAAATGGGATCATCTTTAAATATGCTTGATACCCATTGTTTTAAGCAAACACTACCAAGTGCAAGTAGTATTCCCATTTTTATGGCTTATCCATTACATACATCTTCCACATGCCTTTTATTAGTATGTATAAATGTACAAAGTCAAAACATCTTGTTTTTTATTGTTGAGTCTTGTGGTCATGTCCTAGTCTCTTAAAGATCATGCATCAAAGTCCTAGGGTTACTGTTCCATGATCACTTGTCTTGGGTTCACTCATTTATGAGTCAAGTTTGGGGTTCTATTGGGCCATGTCTAAGGGAATTAGAACATCATATCAAGTCATAGGTGAGTGGTTAGTCTTGTTCAAGGTCAAGGCAGTTTTGTCACATTTCTATCCCATAGTCCTTTGTCATCATTTGAAAAGGGTGAGGCTTACGTCATTACATTATGTTTTTGAAGAGTCATGAGAGAATGATATCACATGTACTAAAGGTTACTTAGGATTTCTAATCCAAATTGTACCTTTAAAGGACTTGCAACCAATCAGTTTAGATTTCACTGCAAAACCTCCTAGCATTTTACAACAACCTAACCGTCAATGTCAAATAATTGCATAATTACCCTATCTCCATAACAGTAAGCGGTCATGGGATTCAATGTTGTCCTTTTCAATCATGTTTTTAGGGTCATGTGTTATTTCCTTTTTTAAAATCATCAAAGCTCCGGTATGCTGTGAAACTGTAGCTCACTACAAAAGTTCTGGTTCACTGCGAAAGTTCAGTCTGTTGCTAAATTCTAAAGCCTTGCATAATCCCTGGATGACGTTGAAGTTTTGTTTGATGCTAAATATTTCACAGTTGCTTTAACCCTATATTCCATAAGAACTTTGTTATCTTTATCTGTTGCTAAATTCTTATGCATTGTAAAAGTCCATTTTGCTGCAAAATTTCTTGTTGCTAAATCCATGTCTCTTATTTATTGTATGTTAAATATTTTCCACCCCCTTACACCCACCATCATCATATTACTCTCTACCAAAAACAATGTAACATGAAAAGAAAAATAAGAATATATACAAGGGGGATGATATAGTGAGGTTCAAACCCCAGGGTCTGAAATTACTGGATTCAAATCCCATCTTCAGATAATCGTTTCAAAAAGTGGGATGCCTCACCTTCTGTGAAAATTTGTAGGGAGGTCACATGGATGTAGCCAAGAATTTTTCCATGAATTTTGATCGAGTCAAAATAAGAGTTGGATTACTGGAATTTCAAGTCACAGAGCAGAAAATTGCAACAGCTACAGAAATACCCCTGCAAGGTGAGAAGTGGTTCAAGGGGATGGCTCTAGATTTTTCATATTGTAATGACTATTTTAAGCTAGAATATGAGAATGAAAATATTTCAAAAGGGGTACCAAAGAGCCATATGTTAGAACACCATGACAAGTTGTTGTGAGTGATCCAGAGATATTTCACTTGTGAGGGGAATTTCAACATGGTCTACATGTATCATATCATACTCCTCATGCATTTCAAAAGTAAGAAATCTCTAAACATTCAATTTTATATTTACAAAATCTTGGGGAAGATGGCTGACAAAGTGCAAGCAAAGTCTAATCAAGTTGAACCTAGTCTCTTTCAATTTGGTCATATCAGACTTTTAGTCCTTGAGGAGATTAGGAAAAAAAATGGATAATGAGGTTCCTTTTTGTATACAACAGGATTTTGTGCAAAGGCCACTAATTATCCACCATCTAATGGAAGTAACCTTTCCACAAATGATAAAGTATCTTCTATTAGTTTAAAAAGGAAAAGAGGAAATGATAAAGAACAACAACTTGTCGTAAATGAAACCCTTGAAACTACAGCCAAATTTTATCTCAGTAAAAAATACAAGGAGAAGGAAAAGGATAAAGGGCCATTGGAATAGGGTATAAAGACAAATGCAAACATTGAAGAAACCCCTGATAGTAAGAGAAGTGATATCAAAAGGAAAAAAACTTATTTTCACTCCTAAAGCAGCAGAAATGGAAAAATCTAAGAGACCCCTAACTAGGTCATCTATGAAGAATCTAACCCTGACAGATCAGGCATCTCCCTATCATGAAGCTGTTGAAATTTTGGAATCCCAACCCCCATCAAGTAAAAAGGTGATGTTCAGTTCAGAAGTACTTGAAAAAGAAAAACCGAGCAGACCTATATCAGCAACAAGGAAACTAGTTCATGATGAATCAATTAGACCTGAGATACATGTTCATTGTGTAGATGAAAAATTTGTTGAAGCTCAATCTCCTTTAGAACAAAATAACATGATAGTTAAGAGGCTCAGGAAACTGTTAGAGGAAGCTCAGGTTGTGATTATACATCTGAGGGAAGAAAATAGACAAATGAAAAGAAAGATAGAAAAACACTTAGACTTATGTGAAGGAGCCTTGGAAAAAAACAAGAGGATGGTTAAGATATCCATGCCCCTACATAGACAAGTTGAAAACCTATACAGACAGAATAGAGAATTACATGCAAAGGATAGATTGAAGAAGGAAAAAATTGCAAAGAAGAATCTTGATTTGTTGGCTCAGGTGGTAGTAGAATGATATGGAAATACTCAGTAGATATCATGTTTTTTTTTCTTTGAGGTCTTCTCAAGTTTTGGAGATGATGAACACAACCTAGAGAAGTTTTGTAGCATCAACAGTCAAGAACAAAGATTTCGCAGCAAATTTCCCATTTCGCTGTGAAATGGTACAATCAGCACAGATTGAGTCTATTCAACTACTAGCGAAGCAAAATGTGTCAAGTCATGATGAGGATCGAAATATTATCCATTTTTCCACCAAATTTGTGTAAATGAGATATGATACGGTTGTATTAGTTAACTAGAATTTAAACCCTAAAATATTAGAGTCTAGTGCAATTAGTTATTAATCTGTTGTAACTCCTAAAATTAGAAACCCTAAAGATTTTGACCTTCTTGAGCTGCAATGTAATGTAATTATATAAATGGGGAAATAAAAAAGGGTGAAAAGGTTGAGGACTTGAGAAAATTCTTCTTGGACATTGTGTACTCAGTTTTTAAGTTAATGAAAAGATTTTGGGCATAAATTCTTGGACATTTTGTCTCAGAGATTCTTGTGTTAGTAATTTGTAGTGATTTTTCTTGGTGAATGTTTTCCATCGCGTTAACCATAATGTTTATTCTTCTATTTTGAATGGATGATTATAGATAGAGAATTCATTATTAATGCTCTTTATTTCACATTCAACTTGATAGATTAATCTTCTAATATTGTAACATAATTCATCCATTGATGGGTGCTCTATTATAATTGATGTTTTTCTTTCTTCTCAGTACTATACTACAATAGCTTTGATGACTGATAGATTGCTAGATACCTAGCCTTTGAAGTGAATTTTTTCATATTAACCAGTTTTGAAAGATTTGATTTGACATCTCATTATTATGACTCCATGCCCAATGGGTGTTTCACTCAACCCTACCACTATATTCTAAAAAACCTCACTCAACTGAAGATCTATCCATTGTGCTTATTAAATAACCAGTCTTTTATGTGGTTGATTCATCAGAGAAAGCCCTCTCTGAGTTGGAAGGGATAGCTTCCAATATGCAATTTGGTTTGTGGTCACCTATAGATTTTCCTTCCACATCCAAGGAAAATTATAGAGTGATAACACCTTCAATCACCCGATTTACCCTCTCGGTTTGACTATTCGACTCGGGGTGATATGTTGTGATGAAATTCATATTTGTTCCAAATAATTTGAATACCCCTTTCCAAAAGTTTGAGGTGAACTTGGAATCTCTATCATACATGATTTTCATAGGAACACCATGCAACTTATCAAATTCACGCATATATATCTCAGCAATGCCAGGTTACATGTAAGTTGACTTCACTTGAACAAAATGGGTAGCTTTATTAAGATTTTCCACCACCACTGTAATAGAATCATGTTGCTTAGTAGTCCTAGGCAACTTAGTTATGAAATTCATCATTATAACTTCCCACTTCCACTCAATAACGAGAAAGGGCTATAGCAAACCAACTAGATATTTGTGTTCATCCTTGACCTTCTGAAATTTGAGACATCTTGCAAGAAAATCTGCAACTTTCTTTTTCATACCTTGAAAAAAGTATTGCTTCTTAACCACAACAATGGTATTTTGGTTACCTGGATGTCTAGCATAAGCATAAGGAACCCTATGCATCTCTGAAAAATACCAGGCTCTTCAACTCCTGATCATTCGACACATATACCCTGGGTCTATACATCAATATCTCATCCTCTCTTAACTCATAACCTTCAAATTTTTGTTGCGACATACTTTGTTGTAAAGTTTCTTTTATGTCCTCATAACGCATATTTGATTTGCAAAATTCCAAAATTATACCGCACAAATATGTTTGGTACATGTTAATGGTTGTAGCATGCATATCATACATTCTCCTACTAAGTGAGTCATCCACCTTGTTCTCTTTTCCTTTGATATACTTTATGTCAAATTCATACTCACTGAGGAATTCTAACCACCTGCTTTGTCTAGAATTTAAACTTGGTTGTCCAAATGAATAATGCAGACCACAATGGTCTGTTCTCAACTCAAATATTTTACCCATGAGATAATGTTGCCACATATTCAAAGAATGAACTATATCTACCAATTCCAAGTCATGCATAGCATAGATCCTTTCATTCTTCTTCAACTTCCTTGACTCGTAGCATACCACATGCCCATTTTGAATCATGAATTCCTTGAGTCTTTCCTGGCATGCATCCGTGCACATAATGAAGCCTGCATCTGGATCATAAATTCTCAAAATTGGGGCACTTCTTAATAAGTTATTCAATTTATAGAAACTCCTTACACAATATGGAGTCCATTAAAATCATGCACCATTCTTCTATAGTGATGCGATTGGATGTGCAATATTTGAGAATCATTCAATAAACCTTGTGGAGTACCCTGCTAGTCCCATAAATTATCTCACTTCTGCGACATTTATTGGTGTCAGCCATTCCTCAATGGATTTTATCTTTGTTGGGTCCACAACTATTCCTTCCTATGAAATGATATGACCCAAATAGTGAATATGTCGCTAGTAAAATGAACACTTGCTGAAATTTGCATAAAGCTAATTCTCTCTCAATACCTACAACACCATCCTCAAGTGTTGCTCATGCTCTTCATGAGATTTGATTAAATAATAATTTCATCTAGAAATACGACAACAAACTTATCCAAGTAATCTATGAAAAATCCATTCATTAAACACATGAATACAACTGGTACATTTGACAACCCAAATGGCACCACTGTGAACTCAAAATGACCATACCTTGTTCTGAATGTAGTCTTGTTGATGTCTTCCACTTTTATTCTCACTTGGTGATAACCAAATATGAGATCTATCTTGGAAAATATTTGTGCTCCTCTCAGTCGATCAAATAGTTCAGATATGCTTGGCAGAGGATACTTGTTCTTCATTGTTACCTTGTTCAAATGTTTGAAATCAATACAAAGTCTCAACATACCATCCTTTTTCTTCATGAACAAAACTGACACACCCCAAGATGAAACACTTGGGAATATACACCCCTTCTTCAGAAGCTCTCCAAGATGCATCTACAACTCCTTCAACTCTAGTGTAATCATCCTATAAGGAGTCTTGGATACAGGTGCTACTCCTAGAATCACATTTATAGAGAAGTAGATATCTCTTTTTAGAGGCAATCCTATTATCTCTTTAAAGACATCCTCATACTCTTTCATCACTGCGTAGTCTTCAACACTTGGAACTTTATGCATGGTGTTGGCACAGGCCTATGGTGGAGAAATGCCAAGATCGATAACAACGCAACAAATGAGGAAAATTATACCAAGAAGGAGATCATGCCATCTTTTGAGCAAAAGCAGTGCACGTGGCAGGATTTACAGAAATCTGGCACAGATATAGACAAATCTAAACATGTTAGGGTTAGGGTTTTTGATGTATTGTTAGAGTTTACCCCACTTTTGTAGTATAAATAGAATATGTAGGAGGTAGGTTGAGGTAGCTAGATCTGGAGCGCGAGTATTATCATATCTTTGGTATCTTTTGGAGTCTTTTATGAGTTTTAAGACAACATGTTGGTGAGAGTTGTGGAGCTCGAGTGGATTTGATGTAACTGAGGGTTAGGTAACAAGATGTGGATCTTGGTGCGATGTTGGCCTGCCTCACTACTCTCTATTATTCTATGATGTAATGTGCGCAATGCCATTTTGATGAAAAAAAAGAAAAAAATTAATATCTTTGTGTACGTAGCCCCAGGGGGGGTGAACCACAGTAAAAACTATGTGTTGCAATGTGTTTTCAATGGTTTCTATTATTTCTACAATTATGGTTAAATGGTTAGATGAATGAATGGTTTAAATTAAAGTGCACACTAGAAATATGTATGTGGAATGAACATTGTGAATGAATGAATTAATAAATCGGATGAATGGTATGATAGAATGTATGGTTAAGTAGAAATAGAAGTAAGAAGAACAACCCAAATGTATGGTTAAGAAGAAATAGAAGTAAGAAGAAGAGAAATATGTGTACAGTGTAGCCTTCTCGTTTACCAGAAGGGCCGATGGTGATAAGGGTTTTGTTGGAGAACTAAGGTAGAACCCAGGTCAGCCCATACATCCAACTAATGGTTTCGTTGTCGGATAGAATTCAGAAGGAGAGCCAGGAAGGGGTTTGGTGAAGAAGATGCAGTGGTAGAAAGGGATTTTCAAGCCATGGAATCCTGTGAAGAAAGATATTGAAAGATGGTTGAAGACAAAGAAGTTGGAGTTCGCGCAGAAAGATAATAATGGTTCGAGGTATACACTACGCCAGTACTTGCAGAGGTATGTGTTTACTGATTTACATGAAGCATATTTCTATTATTTTTCAGATTTATTACAGGAATGGATATTAAGGTTGAAATATACATCCGACTAATGGGTTTATCCCATTAGTGTGGACTGTTGAAAATATCGTGTGGTTGGAAAGGGTTAATAACAAATTCATGTGCGTAGTGGATTTCCAGTTAGATAACATTAATGTGGGGTGTTAACACATAATATTGTATGGGTCAAACAATTCACCTTGGTTTTTTTCATAAGTAATAAGGCTTATAGGACATAGGTTTTGAGTCTTTAGGTTGTAATCATAAAGTTAGATTTGGTTTCAAAATAAATAAGGTTATGTCTAGCATTGGTCTAAAGTTTGAGCTATGTGATTTTTTTTATGACAAGGATCATGTAAAGGAGGATTTATGGTTTTCAAAGCCTACAATTTAACATTTTCTCCAGGTATTATGTCATACCATCAACTAACAACCTCCTTGAAGTGTGCGAGCTATGTTTGACAGGTGTTGTGAATTGGCATTGTGAACTAGTTAAAGAGGAGAGTTGGAGGTTTGACTACTTGTAGACACCCTCGGGAAATTTCAAAGATACCAGCATTAAACTTAGGACCATCATGTACTCCATGAGGTTTTTCATCCTGTTTGAAGGTCGAGAAAGTGGTTTTGGATGTTTTTTCCTTTTGGCGCTGCGAACTGGCGTTGCGAACCCATTTCTTGTAGCAGCTACTTCTAAACATTTGATCATAACTCCAAAAAGGTGATGTGGGTTTTTTTGAAAAACAAATTGGAGGAGAATGATAATGGCATTGACTTGTTGACCAAATTTCAGCCTAACCCATTTGTAATTCGAGATATATAATTAAAACACCAGTGCGCTGCAAATTCGCGTTGCAAACTCTTTGTTTTGCATAGTTGTTGGATATTCGCCTTGTTTGAAGGTTTTCACCTATAAAGGAAGGTTTGAATGGTCTCCTAGGAGTTATTTGGACATGAGTAGCATGTATTTAATCTACATATCAAACAATATGACATATTTCAAAAAGAATTTATCATCATAGACAAATTCCCCCAAAACTAGGAATTTGTTAGGCTTTTATTGGAATATTTTGTAACAAGACTCCTAAATGGAGGAGGATCCTATGTAAATCCTTGGTTTCGACCTCCTTATGGTAGATAGATATTATTAAATATAAATGAAAGGGTTTTTTGATGAGAAAAGGGTTGGATTCATGATCCAAGAGAGGAGAGAATTGGAGGAGCAGTTTAGCTGCTCATTTGTAAGCCTGAGGGCCTGTTGTAATTAGCATTTCTACCATTTAAGATTCATGAGAGTTTTTTTATCATCTTTCCATATTTTTTTTCCATTTATTTTGTTATCTTCTTAATTGAATATATTGCAGGTTTTGAGGATCAAATAATTCCTTCAATTAACAGATGCCTGAGCAGTAAAGGATCTATTGTAGATGGTCTGTTAATCATTGTTTCTATTCAAGATTCTTTTCAATCTATTATGCAGAGAGGATCTCTATTTAGTAGACATTATTCTGATTGTTCACTTTCCTTTCTTCTAATCATAATCATATAAACTCTTAACCTGATATTTAGCTTGATTTCTTTTAATCTACAGAGTGTTTTGACTCCATACCCAATGGTAGTTCACTGATCTACAATCAAATTATTGTCCTCCTTCTTGTTCTTTCTTGCTAATCCACCCAATTTTAAATTGATTTAATTTTTCAGGTTCGATGGTAGGGGAGAGACCTCCGATTTTGATATTTTCATATAATAGATATTTTGTTCCTCCTGTGTAAACTGGATTTAAGGCACTTTGTTTCTAACTCCTTACTTTTTGGTCTATACTTTGGGATTTCCTTCTGTGATTGACACCTTATCTGATTTTCCTCATCCATATGTCACCTTGACATAAAAAATCATTTTAAACCTACTGATGGGTGTTGAGATTACAATCTAGCAGTCAAAGTGTGACTTTAAGTGCTAACACATGGTTTATCATTGATTTTGTAGTAGATACAGTGAAGTCATATACTGTTGCAGATCAGGATATTTTGAAGGGACCTAGAGGGAGGTACATTAGGTCACTCTACACATCAATCAAGATCTTATTAAATAATAAAGGCATGATGACCATGGAATCATACAGCTAGATCACTCTGCGCACATGGGGGAGTTGGGGGAGGCACTAAGGAAGATTTGAGAAATGGAGAAGGCTCTAGAGGGTAGCCAGAAGAAGGAAGCAATGGACCCCATCATGATGGATTATGAACAGACCAAGGATATCATAAGGAGTGCAGGTGTGATGCACAGCGGACGACCCTGCCATTATAAGATGAATGGAAAGAAGAGGGTTGTAGCTAAGAGAGAGGGCTTGGACAATGATGAGGAAGAGGTAGAATATCTACGCACCATAAGGCAGATTGAGGATATCTTGTGTGCCACATATGAGAGGAAAACCATAGGTCTTGGGTTTGGTGCAGAAGAAGGATCTCCATTCTAGATCCGAATTAGTGTGGAACCCACAAACCCATGTGTGACTAAGACAAATGAAGAAGAAAAACAAGTTAACCAACAAGTGATTAGTGGTAGAAATTTTTTTACAGGACGAGGGTCTAGTAGTAGAAGTGAAATTTCAGCAAGTAGCAGTCAAGTATCTATACCACAGAGAGGTTGTAGTTCAACAAATTTCACAATGGCAGGACAAGATCCAACAATCAAGTTACCAGAGTTCTCAAGGTACGGGTTAGATGACCTAGAAAAACATTTGTTCATATGTGAGAAGATATGGAAAGAAAAAAAGATTACATATGAGGATACAAAGGTTACACAGTTGGAAATCACATTCAGAGACTGTGAATTAGATTGGTACATGGGTTTCTCAACAAATAATCCAAGGGGAACACCTACAACTACAACAGATGTGAAGAGGCATTTAATCAATGAATTTCATAAACCTAGCTCAAAAGACTGGTTTATGAATGAAATGATAGAGATCAAGTAGAAACCAGGATAATCATTATGGGAAGTGGACTGGAAGTTCAAGAGGCTAAAAGGTAAGTTAAAGTACAATATTACTAATACACAACATAGACATTTGTTTGTTAATTCTTTGTTGCCACACTTGAAGTATCCTTTGAGACAATAGAAATTCCAAAGCCAGGGTGAGGCTCTACATGAAGACTTACAATTAGAAAAAAACCAGTAAAAGTATACAAATCAATTTTTCGAGGGGTTGAAGAAAGATTTGAAGAACTTAACATTCCATTTGAACCAGAACAAAGGAAAGGAGAAAATAGAAGATGTATGGTGTACAATGTGCAAGACGGAAGGCCATCACAAGAATGAGTATCCATTATTTTCGCAGTATATTGGAGTGGGTATTCAAAACCCTTTAGCTTTAGGAGGACCATGGTGTGAGATTTTCAAAACACATGGGCATGATCCCTATCATTTCCCTCTAATGTAGAAGTATCAAACAATTTCGAAGAGCACATTTTGTAATTATTGTAAGTCAGTTGGAAACAAAGATAAGGACTGGAGAACCTTGTTGATAATCAAAGAAATGATTTCAAATACATACAGAATGAAGCTTGAACATGTAACAAGACAACCTGTGCAGTGGTTGCAATATAACAATGTGCAACAACCACAATATAATCTTGCACAGTAATTTTTAGCACAATCATATTACAATGCACAACAGTTTCAAGGGAAACAAAAGCATAATCCTGCACAACAATGCACAACACCACTGCAGTAAAATAATGCCCAGTCATAGTATAATTAGGGATCATAGTATAATATACCACGCAGAGATAATCAAGGAAATGAAGGAGGCTTAAGAGGAGGAGTCCATGGAGGAAGAAGCTTTGGAGGAGGTCAAGGACCAGTAGTATGTCATAACTGTCAGAAAGAAGGGCACTATGCAAGAGACTTCCCATAGCCACCTGCGACATGTATGTATCATCACACAACAGACCATGAAACAAAGATTGTCCATCACTGTTGATAAAGATACAAGACAAGAGGTACTAGACTAATCAGAACGTGCAATGGATCAGGGTGGAAAATAGAGAACAAGATGGGAATAATATTAACATAGTTACTGAGGTGGATCTAAGATGAGAGAAGATGTATCCAAGAAGGATTGGGATGAGTACCAGTGGGTCAGGAAGAATACAACACCTGAACAGAAGTTTGATGCGTGAAAAGAGAAAGAGATATTAAAGGAAGATAAACAGAATATCTTGAAGGAAAATATTTTGTCCACTTCAGGAACAAAGCCAACAGATGAGATACCAGTCTATGACATGCCTTCATTATTTGATCATACCAATCAAGAGTAGTCTTGAGAACAATTAAGTAACTTAAGAAACTTTTTGGGAGCTTGTGTCAAATTGCTAAGTGATAAAAATTCCTTATAAGTATTGTAGAATTTGTTAGAAAAGTGTAATCCTAGGGAAGAGGGGGTAAAAAGAGTAAATCAGGTCTATAAGAAGAGAAGAACCAGTAGAGAATTCAAATTGAATGATAACATAGAAGATTTCAATATGGGGGATATATACTAGACTTAGGATCTGAATTCAATGTTTTTTCAAAGAAGACTTGGGAAGTTATGCGAGAACCACAATTAGGGTATTCACCTATTCAATTGAAGTTGGGAAATTAGCACAGAGTGGTTCCAATTGGGAGGTTGAAGGGGATTCCAATAGATTTAGATGGTGTGCACAACATGGATGATTTTGAAGTCATTGACATAATGGAAAACACTTCACCATATCCAACATTATTGGGTATGGATTGGGATTTTGATAACCAAACTATTATCAACTTGAAGACAAGAAAGATGATATTTGATTCAAGGGAGTATAGATTTATTGCACCATTAGAGCCCTAAGAAGGAGGTGAGTATGTGGAACCTACAGATAATATTCTGATAGAAGATGAATCAGCTATACAGTACTACCGCATGTGAAGCAGATTATATCAACCCAACTACAGATGGCATGCTCAATTGGAGGAGTATTAGTTCTTGTCCTTTAGACTCTAACATGGGACGGGAGAACTGGTAGCATTGACTACATGAATTATCTACCAAGATATGTGCCAAAATGATGTGCATGTTGAGATGGGTTGGTACAGAGGTAATAGAACCTCCTAATTTTTATGGCTTGAATGATTTAGAAGACCTTTTCATGAAATTTGAGGTAGAGGCTATGGAAAATCAGATATTACCAGCATTAGATATTTCTTTAAAAGCTACACCTACAATATGGTGGGGACACACAAGGAAAATATCAACAATTGGTTTCAGTGCAAAGGGTTACTGTGCATCAAATTCGATGCAGAGCAAGAGCATAGATATGAGGAAAAATATGACGGATTTGGACAAACTCAAGAGCATGTAGATAAGTGCATAATTCAATGGAGATCAGTACCACCATAGGAATGGCCACACCATTTTATTCACACACTAGAAGGAATTTCGAAGAATTGGTACACAGAATAGGAACACAGAGAAACTGCTAACTGGGAAAAGATACAACATAACTTTGTAGTTGCATTTTCCTTTGAGCATGAAATCTGAGAGATTGATACAACACTAAAAGTAGTAAGAGACAGGATATTTGAAGAGCCAAAATTTGAGATAGTTCCATCATATCAGAAGCAAGCTAAACACATAGTTAAACAATTGTTACATTGTTATCACATCTCATAAGAAGAAGACCCAGCACAAGATCATTCGTGCAACATACAAATTCCAAAAGTAGAAGGTGAAATGGAAGTAGAAGGTCCCAAACTAGATTCATAATATTATGTTGCACCATTAAAGATCAAGAAGGTCAACATTGGAACTACATAAAACCCAAAAACGACAAGTATTGGAGATTATTGGGATAATCAGACAATAGAAATGATCAGATAATTACTACACAAATCCAGTGACTTATTCCTAGCAACATTCTCAGAGATGAAGGGGTTAGTAGAAGAGATAGGAGATATGAAGATACCTTTGAATCCAAAAGCAAGACCTATCAGATAGAGGCCTTATAGATTGAACCAAATATACAAAGAGAAGGTGAAGGCATAAATTGATAAGATGCTAGAAGCTAGTGTCATAGAAAATATAGAGGAGTCAGAATGGATCATTATTATTGTGGTGCAGGAAAAGAAGCAAGGAGGGATCAATATTTGTGTAGATTTGAGGAAATTGAATGATGCTTTCCTACATCATCCTTTTCCTACCCCATTTACAGATGAAGTTTTGGAGAATGTAGGGGGTCAAGAAGTTTATTCTTTTACCAATGGATTTTCAGGTTATCATCAGATTAGGATAGCACCAGAAGATAGGCACAAGACAACATTTTCTACATAGTAGGTATCATTTCAGTATACATTTATTCCATTCGGATTGAAGAATGTAGCATCCAATTTTTCAAGGGTAGTAGTAGCATCTTTTAAGGAATTTATTCATAAGTTTTTGGAGGTTTACTAAGATGATTGGACAACATTCAATCTATTGAAATATCATGTTGAATTATTTAGGCTGATGTTGGACAAATGAATACAATGTCAAATATCATTAAATATTATGAAATGTATTTTCAGTGCACCTTTTTGGATTTTGTTAGTACATGTGGTGTGTAAACAAGGTATGTTGGTTGATCCTGCTAAAATCGTTGTCATAGTTAAATTACCACCACCAGAGTCAGTGCATCAATTGAAGAGTACATTGGGCCATATAGGATACTACAGGAAATTCATAAGAGGATATGCATATATTACTGCACCAATGGAGAACTTGTTGAAGAAAGACACTAAGTATCAATGGAATGATGAATTCCAACAGAGTTTGGATATTTTGAAGGAGAAGATCGTTACTACGCCAATTTTAGTATTTCTAGACTGGGAAAAAGAATTTCATGTGCATGTGGATGCATTTTCAATAGCATTAGGAGTAGTATTAACCCAACCAAGAGAAGGTGATATAGATCACCCCATTGCATTTGCAAGTAGAAAATTATCATATTCATAACAAAACTATAACACTACAGAAAGAGAAGGATTAGTGATGATGTATGCTTTACATAAATATAGACATTACTTGTTAGGGAAACATTTCAAGATATTTACAGATGATTCAGCTATGAGATATTTAGTCAATAAGCCAGTGTTGGGGGGAATGATATGCATATGGATAATTTTGTCCAAGAATTTTATTTTGAATTTGGGTGAAACCTAGAAGATTGAATGCAAGATCTGATCACTTATCCAGGATAACTAATGGAGAAGAAACTAGTAACTTGGAAGACAACTTTCCAGATGTACAATTGTTTTCAGTACAAATAGTTGATGAGTACTTTGTTGATATTATTGATTTTTTTGAGTATAGGATTTGCATCAAGAGAATTTACTACTAAGAAGAAGAAAATTTTGGTGGTCAGAGCTGTAGATTATCAGTTGATTGCAGGTCATTTATAAAAACTAGGAGCAGACAACATCTTGAGAATATGTGTGATGGATCATGAAAGACCCATTATTTTGGCAGAGGTGCATGAAGAAATTGCAGGAGGGAATTATGTAGGGAAAGCTACCATGTAGAAGGTATTGCACGCGGGATTATGGTGGCCAATAGTTCACAAGGATTCAAAGGAATACTGTCAAAAGTGTGATGTTTGTCAAAACGTTGGAAATCCATCTAGGAGGGATGAGATTCCACTGAGACCACATGTTACTCTACAGGTGTTCGATAAATGGGAAATCGATTTTGTAGGTCTAATTAATCTGCCAACAAGAAGATTAGGAGCCAGATAAATTATTACAATGATGGAATACTTGACCCGATGGGTTGAGGCGGCACCAGTGAAGGATTGCAGCACAGAGACTGCAACACGCTTTTTATTTGAACATGTAGTGACAAGGTTTGGATAACCAAGAATATTGATGAGTGATTAGGGAACTCACATCATCAACAGTAAAATTGACGCAATGCTTGAATATTTTAAGATACACCACCAAAAGAGTACTCCTTATCACCCTCAAGCAAATGGAACTGTGGAAGAATTCAACAAGATTTTGGAGAATGCCTTGACAAAGATCTATAATGTAAACATAGATGATTGGGATTTGAAGGTACCGGTAGTAGTTTGGGCTTATAGAATTACCTATAAGAAGCTAGCAGGGAAGACACCCTTTATATTGGTGTATGGACTGAAGGAAATAGTTCCCTTAGATTATTTGATACCAAGTCTATGCATTGCAACAATTATAGATATGACGGAAAGGGGTGCAGTGTAGGAAATATTGCCTCAGTTGATGGAATTAGAAGAGGAAAGAATCATGGTAGGTTTCCATCAAGAGGTACAAAACGAAAAGGATGAAGCATGGCATGACAAACATATCAAGAAGAATAATTTTAAGGTAGGAGATCTGGTTCTCCTCTATGACAATAAGTATCTGCAACACCCAGTAAATCTCAGAACGCAGTGGCTAGGGGGTGAAATCATGAAGATGGGTGTCTATTTTGCTTGTTTTATGAGAAAAAAAATCTATATTTTCACAATTTATTCAACTTCCGGTATACAAAAGTATTTAGAATTTCCCTTTACAGTAAAAACAAAACTTGTGAAGAATTTTGTTAGCTTTCCACTAACTATTTTTCAATATTTTTTATTGAGATTTGATATGTCAATTTGATAATTGTTTAACAGTATGTTCCTTAAACATAAAAGGAATGATAATGAGTTATTTTTCCCCCCAACAATGTATCTATTATTAAACAGTTTTGTTTTTAACAAACAAAATATACTGCAACAATCTACAAAGGCTCTATTTTGTTATGACTATAATTTTTAATCTAACAAATGAATATTATAATTTCTAGAATTTTTGAAGTTGACCAAGATGAAAATGTTGTAGATTTTAAACATGTGTTTTTCCCCACCTTGTATCTATCTTAATTTTTACTTAAAATTAAAATCTAAAAATACCCTTTTGAAAAGAACAGTTTAAGGATTCTAAATATAAAATTTTCTAAATTTTTCACTATGTATTTTTAGAGATACAGATATTTCATTTCATTGGATCATAATGTTAACTGAAAATATTATGTAGTGATTTTTAAAAAATAAAAAATAAAATAAGATAAAAATAATGAAAATGAAAACAAATTATATCCATTGAAAGCAAATTCAATTTTGCAAATCCTGGTATCATTTTCAAAACTAAATTCTGAGTATTTGTAGGAGTCCACAACCTCCAAAGTTTAGGTAAGCTAGAGGGAATTCTCAGGTTCCTACAAGCAGTCCCATTTGCTAGTTTTCGGACGAAAGAAAGTTTTTTTTGGCCGAAACATGTAATTCTAATGGAATCCATTAAAAGTAAACGGTTTCCTAGATTTTCGGCTGAAACAACCTTTTTTCAACCAAAAGATTGGTGACAAAATTCTGTCGGCCAGAAACAATAAAGAGACACGTATCGTTTCACTTTGCGCCAAATCTTATAAATACGCTTTCGGATGAACACATTTAACACAATTCACTCACTTGTTTCATGGTTTTCTAGAGCACCTAAAAAAAGTTTCGAATCATCTTTTTCGTTTTTGTTGAACAAGATAATTGATGCTTTGAATGCTAAAAAAAAAAAAAAATAAGTTCAAGCTTTTATTGGAATAACAATTTATATATTGAAAGCTAAATGTTGAACATTTTTTCAAGGTGAAGCGTTTGTTGAACATAAAATTATTGATATTATTTTTTAATAATTTTTGTGACAATGAAGTTTTTCTTAGACTATTCTGAAATGTTGATTTTTTAAAAAACTTTTACAGATAACTATACTCATGGAAAACAAAAGTTTGCGCAAGAGAGAATTTGATCACACCCGAGATGAAACTCACCATGTTGAACAAAGGAAAGAGAATTATTGGAGAAATAAACGAGAACGTGCAAATATTTAAGAAAGAAACGATGATGATGTAAATAGAGATTTTCAACAAGAAGAATTTCAACCAGGTATGCATGCACATATTGTCTATATTAAAAGTATTGAATTCAAATTTAAAATATTGTTTAATATAATTGATTGTAGTTACAATTTGATGTTTTTCAAAAAACATAAATAGATTTGTCTCATAACGTCGATGAAGACGTTGAAACTGAAATTGAAGCATAAGATGAATCACCTATAGGTATGTACATAAATTTAGATAATACAAGATGAACACTTGTATATAGTTTAGTGAATTTATGTTCGGGTTTTGTTTTTTAATATAATATTTAAATTGAAATATGCAAGATAATCTATCAACATTGATGATGAAATATTAGAAAATGTTGATACTCGCAAATTTGGGAAAAAAGAAGCTAAGCATTATATAAGATGTCAAACTAAGAATATGTATAATACTTTTTTAAAAGATGAATCAGTAACAGTACAAGCTCAACTTTTACTTTGTCTAATAAATTCAAGAAATTTAAAAGAAGCTACATCATTATTGGGTATTTAAAAGTCGACAAAAGACACAAAGGTGAAACAGAATGTCTTTGACAATATAACTAGTGTATTAAAATCTTTTGGAAAATCTCGAAAAAAAAAGATGTCAGTGTTGCACATAGAGTGATACAAACAACAATTGTTTCATCTAGCAATATAAAAGATCGTTTGAACGACACATGGACAAAATGATGGGAACATCAATAAAAAAATTGTACAAACATAGAAAATTTTGATTGAAAATAGATGCAAATGATGAACTTGCTTGTTGGACGGTGATTTCTAGACAACCCTACAAAGATAGACTTGTAAAAAATGTTAGATAATTGGCCTATACTTGTTGGTTGACAGAATTTTGTGTTTCACCACATACAAGAGATGTGTTGCGACAAAGAATAGCATGAAAAATATATGAAGAACATCCAAAACATATATTTCCAATGACACAAATAGAATTGTTCAATAAATTCAAAGAAGAGCACAAAGAAGTTAAAATTTCCATCAATACATTTGTGCAACAAAAACATGGTTTGTTAGACCCATCATTGTTCATGACACTTGTTGTTTTTGTTATCATGTGGAATTTGAGTTATATTACGACACTTTTCTTGATTTTAGTAAAATTTTATGGCCAAGTTCACCTCCTCCTTCCACATTCCATGCTTTTATATATTAAATTCTATGTGAAAGAGAAGGTGATGAATTATTTTACCAAAACAAATGTGGTGGTGGAAAGAAATGTGATCGTTGTGTAAAACTAAGTTTGTTTCACTCAAATTATCCTATTTATATGAATGATCAATCATTTTCTAATATAACAGTCAATTGGAAGAGATGTGAATATATCAACATCACGAATCCACATTCTTCAAATGTTATTTCCAAAAGTATTGATTTGAAAGAAGATAAAATATGTGTGATAGATTTTTTGAAGAAGTTTGAGGAAGAAATTTGTAAATACACCAAGCATTCACATAGAGATCTATGTAAAGACCTACAATTCAAACAATCCCGTGAAGTGTTTCCACCAGGGACAATTTTGTCTGTAGTTGATTTTGCAGAGAATTACACATTTGATCCACAAAAAGAAATACAGAGTGAATATTATCATTATGAGCAAGTCATTATATTTTTCCACATTCTATATAGACATGCTCAACAGAGTCTTGATAACATAGGAAGCACCAATGAAAATCGGCATGTTATTAAAGAATGTCTCTTTTATATAAGTGATGATCGAGCACACGACACACATTATGTATAACATTGTTTTGATAAATTTTATGATTCATTGAAAGAACGCGGGATCAGATTTGATCAACATTGGATATGGTCAAATGGGTGTGCAAGTCAGTTCAAATCTTCACTATCATTCTATTGGTTGTGTCATCTTCATAAAAAATCAAACATTACATATTGTTGGAATTTTTTTGAGACTCGTCATGGAAAAGGAGATCAGGACGGTGTGGGGAATGTGTAAAATGAGCACTTCAAAGGTATTATATGAACCCTCATGCCGAGCGATTTGAATCCGTTGATCAATTTTTTAAATGGTGAAAAATGGCGCTAAGCCATGAAAATAATTCGTCAAGGGATATGCATAGGTGTGTCTATATATACATGTTACACATATAAACAAGATATTTGTATTCACGTGTTCAAATTTATATGATCTTCAATCATTTTCTTGAGGGATTTCAAGTTAAAAAGTTCTTGTCTTGTGCAGGTTTTTTTGGTATGTTGGAATCCAAGATGTAAATAGATCAATCCCATATGAAGCCGGTACAATACACAGGACACCAAAAATGCATTCAGTTAAAACAAAACGTTATCAAAATGTGTTTGCATTTGATACAAGAAATGAGTCTTGTTTTTGTTTAGTTTGCATAGAGGACACAGAATCCATAGAGATTTGCAAAAATGAAAATGCAGAATATGTTAAATCTTGGAGACATACCGAACTTAATATAAAATGGAAAATTCCACTTGCAAGCTCAGAGGATATGGAATCAAATGAAACTATAGTGTTAGTTGATGGCGATAGAGTTTCTAATCTTGTTATAGAAGGTAATTTTTATGTTTAAATTTTTTAAAATAACTTGTAAATGTACTTGTGTGATAATATAACATGAACTACTTGTTGTCCAACATATCAAATTATTTTCAGGAGATGTCTTTGTCGTGGTTGCACCTATAGACAACACTGAAAACATGAAACATTATTTGATGCAATGCACAGAACAAAAGATGAGGTTAGTAGAATATTTTGATGATAACGGTTTTATATATGAAAGAGGATCCATCTTTTTGAAACGATATTTTTTTCAAGAAACCCATCAAACCGATACTCATGTTCACTTTCAAGACTACCAGTCAGATGTCATAAATTGTCAATATAGTCTTTTGGTATGTGCAATGCACATAAAGTTAATAGAAGTTCAATCAAGAAAAAAATCAAAAGTTAGAAAATGGAAAATGTTCAAAGCCAATCATGAACGAATAATTGAAGATGGCATACCATTACGATTTATTTAAACAAGTGACATATACATTCCAGAATTTTATATTTTGCATTGAAAGTACACGTATTTATGAATATCTAGGATTCTAGAATCATTTCGAGTTTAGTTTACTTTCATGGTCCATTCAATTAAGAAAATTTATATTTTTGATGAATTATAAAGTTTACCAAGCCTTATTTACAATTTCAGGGAAGAACCTATAAATTGTATCTAGGGAACCTAAAATGATCTATACTTTGGATGATTATACTTTGATCCTACAAATTATCCAGATCGTATACACAAATCCTTTAATCCATGTAACCAATTTACTACATATAGGATTTGCATTCATTATTTGCAATGATTGTTCAATGGTTTTTCATATGAAGAGGATAGCTTCATATCAAAACTAGGACCCATTTCCATGTCATTATAAGGGACTATTGATGGATTATAAAAAATTTAAAGACATCTTTAAAAGTATGATTAACATCTTAATTAAAGAATTCAAGGTTATACATATGATTACATCCTAATTAAAAAATTTAAAGACATCTTAAAAAGTATCAATTTGAATTATGAAATTGTGAATTTTGATTCCAAAAGTGTTGATATTGTTAGCACTAGAAGTCACCTTCAGATTGCATAGAAGGTAAGCCTAGAACTTATCAGTTTATATGAGTGTAATTGAGTTTTAATAGGTCAAATGGAGAAGACTCAATGATAATAACAATCTAACTTAGAAATCTGGACTAGCATGCACAAACAATTGAGGTCTTGGATTAACTTCAGTCAATAAGTTGGAGTAAAGGTGAGTAGAAGGAAGACTTTGGTGAGAAAGGTGTAGATTTATGCTATGGACATTGGGTCTTCAAGCAGCCTAAGGAGGAAAAACTCAAACACGAGATCTTCTTGGATTCAAATTTCAAGGAAAATGAAAGAAATCATAATAGCATTATAATCAAACATTCATCATAATAAAGTTACAACAATCCATGTGAATCAGTCATTCATGAACTCTCTCAATATCAGAGGCAAATAAGATGGAGTAAGAAAGATGAATTAGATTAATCAATAAATCTCAAATAAAGTACATAACCAGAGAACCAGTGTTCTTCATCAAAATATTGCAATAGTAGGGAGCCTAGCTCAACCATTCGACCTTAACATAATATCAAAACTGCCTATAAATACTAAAAATGTTGCAACCACCAGAAATGTGATCGGACCCCTGCATTCAAATTTTCCAGTCGGTGCCTACTCTGTCAGCATGTGCAGGCCTTTTTATGTCAGACACAAGCTCGGCTTAGTTATGTGCTTTGCAGAAAAATTTGTCCCTAGAGAAACTTCGGATTGACAATCTCCCCCCATGGCCATTCTCAGAATGATTTCCACTTATGGGGTGAGACGAGGTCTCAAGTGCAGCCCCCATTTTCATTAACTACCTTCAATGAGATCGGGACGAGGCCTGACACCCATGAATGTTCCAGGTGGTGCCCATGACTTCTTCAAGTCAATCCCGATTCCTTTTAGATTGATGGATCGGATATTCCCTTTTCAAATCGATGGTCAAGATCTGCTTCGTGATTCAGGCTTTGGACCTTTCAAACTTCAAAATATATTCTCCCCAAGAAAAACCTCCGGAGCTAAGGATATGATGACGTGTGGATCCTAAATTAGGACGGTCGAGATCCACTTTGGGCCTCCGGGCTCTAGGAAAATACAAACTCAAATCTCACTTACCTTTTGTTCTTTTACCCGAAGTTGTCGATCTACTAACACACGTCCTCTTCAATCAATGGTTCTTCTCCTGCTTCGTGATTTTGACCCCTTCAACTAGATAAATGGCCCTTCTTCTCCCTCCTCGATCAATGATCGAGATCTCCTTTGGGTCTTCAGGGATTTGGACACTTCGGGACTTTGCAATGTTCAACTCCCACAATTCTTCGAAGAGTTGAACTCCGAAGCGAGGGATTTTCCTCCACGCGTCCTCAAATTTTGATGGCTCAGATTATTTTGGGATTTCGGGCTTCGACACCTCGAGAATTCCACACACTTCTCACTTCAAAACTCCTGAAGCTTATTTCCTCGATCACATGGATCAATTGCCACCTGTCCCTTTAAAAATCAACGACTCATGCTCTCTTCGAGCCTTTTTCTCTGGCTCTATACTTCATGCAAATTTTAATATTCCAAACGCCCGTGAGTCGCTAATCTAAAATCAACAAGGTATTCCCGCCGTTGAAAGTTGAACCTGCCTTTTTGCTTGATTCAGGTCCAGAACAAACCTCTCTGAGTGTCGCGCTTTGAGCCCGCGACTACAACCTGTGTAAACAAAGACTTGGACGACTGGATAGGGGCTTGGGAAAACAATAGGATGAGTGATTGAAACAAAAGGATATGGGTGTTCATCTTTAGAGCAAAATATAAAGGCTTAGGGCCGAGACTTTTTCAGGTAAGACATCAAGGAAAACTAGGTTTTTTAAACAAAAAGGGGTGAACAAAACCAACTTTACCAGTCGAAGGGGAAACTTTAAGACTTGGTCTATGAAAAGAAGAGAGACAGAGAAAAATTATAGACTTAGGTAGAAACCAAAAACCCACAGGAATCTGACAAGTTCATGTTATAACATTTGGATCCACAGGGGATGGCATGCTCCGTGTGAGCTGCCAAGAACAAGCAGTTCCAGTGCCTTAGCTGCTGGGTTATGGAATCACTTATTAAAACAAAAAGTAAAAGAAAAGAAGATATTTACAATGACATGGGAAGCCACTCCAGGCTTAAGTAAAAAACTTCTTCAGAAAATGCCTTACAGGGCTACCAAAAACTTCAGCATCCTCCAAATCCTATAACTTGTAAGTGTTATTTGAAAAAACCTTTGAAATTTTGAAGGGGCCAATCCACAAGGCCTCAAATTTACCGTGCTTGCCTTTATCTTGTTTGGGTGCATCCCACTTGAGTACTAGATTTCCCAGCTGGAAATCCTCTTTGGTCACCTTCTTATCAAAGGCCTGCTTGATCTTATGTTGATGGTTATGTGCTTTGTCTAGTAGTTGCTCCCTAGTCTGTTGCACTTATGTCAGTTGTTGTATTCTTCTGATCATATCATCATGTTCCCCTTGGTATTCTTGGAATAATTTTCCATAGAAAAGGCAAGATGAGAAGCAAAGATGGCCTCAAATCCATACACAAGCTGGAAAGGAGAGACACCAAGGGCTCTCTTTGTTGTCACTCTGTCAGCCCATAAAGAAAATTTAAGCTTTGGGTCCCATGCCTTATTGTTGTCCTCTAATAGTCTTTTGATGATATTAATAAGGCTCTTGTTAGAGGAATCTGCCAATACATTCCCTTGGGGATAGTAAGGAGTAGAGTGAATCAATGTGATTCCAAACTATTCACAAAACTTAATCAATGGTTCAGCCTTGAATGTTGCAGCATTATCAGTGACAATTCTATTTGGACAGCCAAATCTTGCCATAATATCCTCGAGAAAACTAATGATTACTTTGTGGGAATTATTTATTGTGGGGATGGACTCTATCCACATAGTAAAGTATTATGTGGTAGTCAAGATTCACCTATGCTGACCACTTGAAGCAGGATGAATTTCCCCAATAAAATCTAGGCCCCACTGTTGAAAGGGCCTTGAAGCTACCACAGGCTTTAGTGGCAAAGACTTGGGCTGCTACTTTCCAGAGAATTTTTGACACTTAATACAAGCCTTGATATTTGCACATACATCAGTAAAGAGGCTAGTCCAAAAATACCCATCCCTGAGAATTTTATAGGCTGTGGTTCTCCAGAAGTGATGCTCCCCACGTAAACTATCATGAAAATCATATATAATATTTTGGGATTCATGTGGGTCTAGGCATCTCAATAGAAATACTAAAGGGTCTTTCTAATATAATACCTGATCAATCAGACAATATTTAATTGATTTTATCTTCAAATCTCTTACCTTTCTCTTTTCCATGCCATCAGGAGGCTGTAACTTCTGTAGGAGAAATATAATTTCTTTGTACCAAGTTCATACTACCAATGGTGGTGTGACTTTAGGATATTCATTAGATAACTCAGCTTGTTGATTCTCTGAACAACTGTTGGTGAAATTTACCCCCAAGAATTTATAATTAGATTCAACCAGCAACCTAGCTAAACCTTTACCTCTAACCAATTTGGTAGGCTTTACTTCAATATCAAATTCAATTATTTTGGCAATCCACTTGCTCCTTCTTCCATCTATGTCAAGTTGAATGAGGATCTCCTTCACAGAGGCTGAAGGGACATATGCAATGACTTTCAAATGTAGCACATAAAATATGAAATCTTTGAGATCTTTAACCAAATCATATGCCTACTTTTCCATGATCTCATACTTTATTTCAGCATCTCTCAGTGCCTTATTGAAAAAGGAAATGGGTTTATCTAACCCTTCGACATTTTTCTGCAATAAAACAACTGCTACTGTGTCAAATGAAGCAAAAGAGAAAATCATAAATTCCTTGGAGTAGTCAATACTAATGAGCATGGGTGCTTCAGTCAAGGCCTTCTTTATTTGGTCAAAAGAGTTATGAGATTCATAAGTCCATTTGATTTCATTTCCTTTCCTCAACATGGTGGTGATAAACTTTACCAACTCAGCAAAATTTGAAACAAACCTTCTCAGAAAATTAATTTTCCCCAAGAAAGGCTGAAATTCTTTCTTGGATCTAGGGAGTGACAAAGTTTGGATAACTTCTACCCTACTTGGATCAATCCTTACCCCATCAACTGACACAACGTGCCCCAACAGTTTCCCCTCTTTCATGGAAAATAATGACTTCTTTGGATTTAAAGAGAGACCAAACTTTCTTCATTTCAAAAAGACCCTTTTCAAATGGTCATTATGTTCTTCATTAGATTGTGAGAACACTGTTGTGTCATCCAAATAGATGACCACAAGCTTGTCATGTTCCCCAGTAAAAGTTATGTCCATGGCTCACTAAAAGGTTTCCCCTGTGTTCATCAGACCAAAGGGCATCTTAGCGTACATGAATGTTCCCCAAGGGGTAGTGAAGGTTGTCTTCTCTTTGTCTTTAGGAAAGATAGAGATCTGATTGTATCCAGAAAATCCATTAATCATGGACATCCTAGATGCACCTGTTACCCTCTGTAATATGTACTCCATCTTTGGAAAGGGGTAATTGTCCTTCTTAGAGCTTCTGTTCATGTTCTTAAAATCGACACAAAGTCTTATTTCTCCATTCTTCTTTCTCACTGGGACCAATTTGGCCACCCATTCAAAAT
>JASDQU011404252.1:16251-30326 GCA_032191745.1 Picea mariana
TCAGTAAGTTGGAGTAAGGGTGAATAGAGGGAAGAATTTGGTGAGGGGAGTGTAGAGGTCTTCTATGAACATCGGATTAACCAGAAGCCTAAGGAGGAAAAACTTAAACACAAGGTCATCTTGGATTCAAATTTCAAAGAAGCTGAAAGAAATCATAACAATGATATCATCAAACATTTATCATAATACTGTTACAACAATCCATGTCAATCAATCAAACATGAAGTCTCTCAGTATCAGAGGCAAATAATATGTTGTAAGAAAGATGACTTATATTAAACAAGATCTCTAAAAAAAAAATACATAACTAGAGAACCAGAGTTCTTCATCCAAAGTTTACAATACAAGAGCACCGCTCAACCATCCCCATAACAAAATGTCAAAAATGAGTATATATTCTCAAAACTGTTGCAACTACTAGGAGCGTGATTAGACCACTCCATTAACACTTTCAGTTGGCACCTTCACTATCAGATTGTGGAGGGTTACTCATGTCAAATGTGAGCTAGGCACAATTATGTGCTTTACAAGAAAATATGTCCATAAGGAAGCTTCAGATTGAAAGTATTCCTTTATGGCTACTCTCTGCATGTTTTCCATTTATGGGGGAGACGAGGTCTCAACTCCTGCCCCCATCTTCAATAACTACCTTCATCGGGATCAGTATGGGGCCTGACACCCATGAATGTTTTAGGTGGTTCCCATGAATTCTTCGAGTCAATCTCGATGCCTTGAGGCCAAGCAAATCTTCTTATGTGACCAATACAAACTCTTTCAACCTTTGGCAAACTTCCTCTCCCTCTCTCCATCTTCAATGGGACATAGGGCCATGACCCTACGCAATTGCGTGATTTTGGGCGTGACCAAAGTTGGATTGAAAGAAAACCACTTTTGTCCCCACAAATCACCATGAACCGCCACACGTCCCTTTCAAAAAAACCACAGTTCTGACAGCGGCCTGCCCTTGAAATTTTAAAATGTGCGCACCTTCCAACCTCGCAATGGAGTGTGACCATTGATATTGTGATCTGAGATGAGGATTCCTGATCAATGGCCTATATATGGCACTTTATATCGATGGATATGATGTTCCCCCTTCGAATCGATGATCGAGATCCTCTTAGGGTGTCTGGGACTTCGGGACTTCAGCCACTTTGACACTTCGCCACTTTTGAATGTGAAACATGATGAATTTCCTAGAGGAAACTTGCCGAAGTGAGAGATGTGTTTCCATGTTTCCATGCTGACATATGATCCATATTAACTTCGGGACTTCGGGCTTTAGCCCTTCGAAATTTTTACACACTTCCCACTTCAAACCTCCGAAAGGTTATTTCCCCGAACACTTGGATCAGACGCCACATGTTCCCTTTAAGATCAATGACTCATGCTCACTTTGTGTCTTTGTTCTATGGTGCTATACTTTAAATGATTTTGGACTCCCGAATGTTCATGAGCCACTGATCTGAAATGGTTGATTGGATATCCATCGTTGAAAGATAAAATTTCCTACTGCTTGTGCTTCAAGCCAAAAATGGACTGTTATGAAAGATGCGCTTTGTGTCCATGGATGTAGCCAATGTGATTGGGGATTTGGATAATTGGCTGTGGGATGGGAAAACAGAAAGACCGGGGCACTTTAAACACATAGCAGGCACATGAAAATTTGATTTTACAAGACGAAGGGGGAAAAAAATAAGACTTGGTTTGCGAAAAGGAGAGATATAGGGAAGAATTATAGTCTTAGTTAGAAACCACACACCCACAGGGCTCTGAAAAGTTCATGTGATAACAATTGGCTCCACAAGGGATGGCATGCTCCCTGTGAGCTGCAAAGAATAGGTAGTTCCAGTGCCTTAGCTATTGGGTTATGGAGTCAAGCTAAAAATATTTCGTTGAGGACTATAGTCCGCTAAGCACACTATTCTAAAAATGAAATAAAACACATATGGGCTCCAAAGGAACTTATTAATGTACATCCATAGACTAGCTAATTTTTACACTATGCCAGGTGAAAGCAAATTTCCACCAGAGTCAGTCAAGCAGCTTCCTAACTAAAAACTCACCGACTCTGTCAGTGATCGATAACAGATTATGCAACCATGAAATCAAAACGATTACATCTTTCATCCCTCCTCCCATTGTTGAAGTCAAGATAAAGTTGGGAGGCTTAAATAAATGGAGGAAATGTAACTCCATGTACTCCCTTAAAGGTTCATGGAATAATTGAGGAAACCCAGAAAATTGGTAACATAAAGCCTGCTCTGCTTCACAACTTCTCACATATGGTTGGATGTATCTAGTAAGCACAGGTGAGTGAAGGGTTGATGTAGGTTGTTGATCCACTTCTTCTTTGTCTGCCTTGATAACATATGCTAGTTGATAACATATGCTTCTTAGTGTCTTCATAGTGATCAAATGTAGAATAAGCTTCCTGCTCATAATCACTAGAATATTCATAAAAAATGAGTTTCCCTTCATATCTATGATCAACCCCTACAAAAATAATTCCATCAAGAATATAACTATTAAGAATATCAATTTCAGGGATAAAAATAACTGTTGCTTCTGGCTATTTGGGTTAACTTCGGCCATTAAAAATTGCACCTTGAATTTATAACGCATAGGGGATTAATATATTAGAGGTTAGGGATTATGAGTGTTGGCACACAACTCATTAGGTAATGACAAGGCCCAACCATTTTGGTGTTTAATGTAGGGTAGTTGGATTCGACATGAAACGGTGTAGTGAAACCTTCCTCCGGTTGCCTCGCCATCAATGCCCTTAACTCTGATATAGGTGGAAGGAACTATGCCTTAAAGGCTTGTCTGCACAATTTAATACACCTAAGAAAGTGTCTATTCAACACAGAGCTCGACTGGCATGCTTCCAAGGAAACATTGACACCTTCCCCCTAATCACATGGTCTATGTATGAGCTCTTTCTCTCCTTTTGCTCCATTCGAAGGTTACTCCCGCGCCTTTCACTCTCATTCGGCTTTTGGTTTGGGGAAGAGAGGGTTCACCGTCTTAGGCCTTTCCGTTTGCACCCTGGTTAAGGTTTCCTTTTTGTGAAGGATAGAGAAAAGACACAAACCAAAACCTTTGTTGGTTCAAGCCTCATGGCCGGGGTACACGATTCAGTCTTTGTGCTAAGTGTGTGGATTTTTTTGGTGGTGCTTTCCGATAGCAGTTCTGTGTGGTAAGTCTTATCTTCGGCTCTCTTTTTATTTACGTTTTAAAACAAAAATTCGGCCTTGTTTGTGGTTCTGTGCACA
Source organism: Picea mariana (assembly GCA_032191745.1). Classification (NCBI taxonomy): domain Eukaryota; kingdom Viridiplantae; phylum Streptophyta; class Pinopsida; order Pinales; family Pinaceae; genus Picea; species Picea mariana. The sequence continues at coordinate 19,530 of JASDQU011404252.1, forward strand.
CTTCTATTCTATGATAAAGTCTTTGTCATATTTCCAGGGTACTGTTTTAGGAAAAAGAAAAGAGTTGGGTTCTGTTTTGTAAGGGTTTTGACTCCTATTCTAGTTTATCCCTGTTCCTGCACAATATGACCTATCGGGACCGAGCCATTACTCGTATCACAACATATATCAATAATTCGAGAACCTTTCGGTTAAACCCTTGCTATTATTCTCTGTTCTCCTCCATTGGATAGTCCATTACACCCTTGTTGTTTTTCTACCTGGTTCGGTTAAGCCCGCGTTATTATCTTCTGGTCTCCTTGGTTGGATAGTCCATTAAATTCTTGTTATTGTTTTCCTAGTCTTCTGTGGCTAGTTTTAGTGCTAGCTGGTAGCATCGATTTAGAACTGAAGTTCTTCCCATTTGCCGAATGTGTTTAATCTCTTCTGTTAAGTTGAATGCACGAAGGTTTATGTTTACCATGCATAGTTTTTTTTTACTATTGTTATTCTTTCTGTTAAACCTGTATTATCCCTTCGGATTATATACTAGTATCTATTACTAATGATGGGCCCTTGGATGTGCGAGGGTACCCATCAGGGAGGCACAAACACCCTTTCCCTTCTCAGTCCGGGTGATGTAGCGAGACGACGGGAGGCATACATCCTCTGCTTCAGTTAAGTATTCAACGGGTCCTTTTTAGTCATTTTCGATTCTGAAATTTAAATACCTTATCCTGTTGGTTATGTTTTAATACTTTTCGTTACTTCTGTGTAGGTGTAAGCATGCCGAAGCATGGGGATGCCCTCCTCACTTCATAAAAAGGTATTCGGCTTCCTACGTAGTTTCTCAGTTATTTGTCGTGATTCAAACCCCACTGAGAGGTTAATTTCAAGTTCTAGGGTACGCCCCGAGTTGTATAAAAGGATTTCTGGTATATCGAACCATCGCACAATGTGCGCCTAGTTGGACTTTGGTAACTAGACCGTCGATTGTTAAAAACAATACAATGCTTATTATATCAAGTGTGTTAATTCTATTCAGGGGGTTTGGAACTCTGAAGTATTCTCCTCTACATAATATAAATTTGGTTTCCTGTCTGGCTATCATATTTATTTTGTTCCAAAATCGAATCTCATTATTGGATGTATAACCCTTTTCCGAATCAAATCGGCCATGCATAGTGATTACGCGTAGGATTTGGTCCTTTCCCAAATTTAATATAGTTGTTTCGTTTATGTTCCAATGGAAGAAGTAACTAGTTCCAGTTTCATGCATCACAAATCATTTACATTTTGTTCTTCAGTTATAAGTGCTCAGTAACCTTTATCAATCTGCTTACCCATGGAAAAAAAAACTTCAGTATTAGTTTGGATTCACGCCTCATATGCTGTCTACCTTCTGTGTCAATTATCATGATCCAATATTCCCTTAACAGACTGCTCACCATTGAATTAGATAGTTTCAATGCAATTTCACGAACTATTTTCATTCTATTTTTCTGTGATGGCTTATTGTATAAGTTCCTTATAGATCTGTGCACTAGGAGGCTCGATGGTCATCATTATTCGTTTATGATTCATGCTCTATTACATTCTATTTCTATTATCATTATTTAAAAGTCTCGACAAGACTGTTTGGGTTACGTAACAAGGAATGTTTTATCCTCTGTTCTTGATTTATGTTGATTAAAACCTCTACAATACGCTCACACAAACAAAAAAATAGTATTGTCATTTATGTCATAACCTGTGGTTAAACACTTGCTTACAGGGTCATCCCTTATTGTCGTATCTATCTCAATTTATGCATGTATATATATATATATATCTATATGGCCTACCTGTAATGGGGTCCGATGAGTCTTTTCTTTTCTTGGAATTAAAAATTTCCTCTCATAAGGTTATCTATCCCCTTAACGCTGTTAGACTCCGGTATGGGCAGTTTACTTAGTGACATTCCTCCTCTATTGCAGAATGTTCCATTACACTATATAACTATATATATATATGTTCAATGACTATACCGGTTCATACGTTGGTTAATTAGTACTTCACTGTTTTAGAGTATACTTGTTGGATTTATGAATGTATGCTTAGTCACAAAGGCTCATTGTTTAATAGTAGCATCCACAAGAAACTAAAACAAGACAATCTGTTATGGGATTTGTAACTATTACATAATTTGTTTTGTTGTTAATACATTCCAGAAATCTTAATAATTTACCCAGTATTAAATCTAAATAAAAAGGTACAATTCCAGCCAATCATTCAGAAGTAAACAAATAGATCTTTTCCATAGCATTCGACCAGAACAAAATCATATATAGAAGTAAAATGGATTTCAATACAAAATCATTTAACTAGAATGAGGTAGAGTTACATATTTGAACCAGATTTTACGGGAAGACGAAGGGAGCAACCACGTTCCTCCCAACCATAGAATAGGGAAGCCAATCTACTTGCTTGGTTCACCCCCTAGCCTGACCATGAATCCATGAGGATGAATTAAAATCTCCTCTCCAACAATGTCCTTCGAATATCAGTAGTATTCCCTTGCCTCACACTAACACAGTAGTGTTCATAACAACAAGAACAAAATTTGTTAGTCTTTTCCCTAGCCTACTTGGCAGCGTCTTGCCTCCTCACATATGCTCTTTTATTAGTTTTGCCTATGACTTTTTCCCTCTCTTGAGGAATTTTTGTAGCCTTCTAAATCCCTGATTTTCAGGGGCTTCTATTGGCCAAATCACTGATTTTCCACTTGTAACAATCATCCCAGAGCTAATTTCAATGTGTTCCCCGCTCATGGAGTCATGGTCATCTAATTTCAACATGGCTGCTCCATTTGTCCTTATGCAATCAATATAAAATATTATTTTCTTTCGTTTTTCATATAAGTGTCATAGTCAAGTAGCTAGTTGGGACAAATTAGAACTCTGCCCAACAGCCAAATCATTTATTACAATCATAAAATTCAAAATTTGAAATTGCCATAATTGGCAAAAATTTTCCAATTTTGGAATTTACCAAAAATGGAAATAATTTTCCAACACTTTTAGATTCTAATAATTTTGTCCAATTTCTTTATTTTGGGGATGTCCCATACTTTCCCCCTTTAATAAAACATTGTCCTCAGTGTTCGTTCCTTTCCTAGAACAAGATTGGATGAGATTTCCTCAAGTCTCCCTCCAATTCCCAAGTGGCCTACTCAAGACTAAAGTGCTTCTATTGCACCTTTACCTGAGCGATGGATCTATTCCGAAGTGCTATTTCTCTTAGGTCTAGAGTGCGTAGGGGTTCCACCTGAAAATCGCCTTCGAGTTCCACCTGCACCAAGTTCCAATCAATCATATGAGTAGGGTCATGAATATACTTTTTCAGCAATGAAACATGAAATACATTATGAATTCTTAGCTTAGCTGGAAGTGCAAGTTGGTATGCTACGGGTAAATTTTGAGCTAGTATCTCGAAGGGCCCACAAAATCTGGGTGCCAACTTGGCACAGTTTCCTAATTTCACTGAGCTTTTTTAGGCTTTGACTTTCAATTAAACACGGTCTCCTTCTTGAAATTCCAAGTGTTGTCTTTTCTGGTCTGCGTAACTCTTCTTTCTGTCCTGTGCTTCTTTCAAGTTCTGTTGTACCTTTCTAACCATGTTCTCCATTTCTTAGAGCATTTCAGGTCCGACCATAAGTCTATCAGTCGGTTTATCCCAGCTGATTGACGTCGTACATTTTCTGTCATACAGTATTTTGAAAGGGCTTAACTTAGCCGAGGTTTGGTACCCATTGTTATATGCAAATTCTACCAAGTGCAAATAGTCTTCCCACTTGTTTGGTTTTGTTCTTACATACATGCAAAGCATATCCTCCATGATCTGGTTTGTCCTTTCGGTCTATCCATTCGTTTGTGGATGATAACTTGTACTGAAATTCAAGTTAGTATTGAGCCCTACAAACAATTCCTTCCAAAAGGCAGATGTGAAGTTTACATCTCTATCTGAAATCACAATTTTAGGAATACCATGCAGTCTAAAGATTTCTTTCATGAATATTTCAACAATGTTTATAGATTTAAAAGTAGACTTTATGGGAATAAAATGTGCAGACTTACTGATTTTATCTATAACAACCATGATAGAGTCATTTTGTTTCTAAGTTTTTGGCAAACCTTTTATGAAGTTGAGTGATATAGTCTCCCATTTCCATTCTGGTACTGGCAATGGTTGTAATAGGCCGGCTGGATGTTGGTGTTCAGCCTTAACCTGCTGACAATCTTGGAACCTTGCCAAATATTCTATTGTTTCACCCTTCATACTAGGCCAATAAAATAGTTTTCTAAGTGTTGTTATCGTTTTCTGGTAACTTGGGTGGCTAGAATATGGTTTCTTGTGCACTTCATCCAAGATTGTTAATTTTAACCCTGCTAAATCTGGTATGTAAAGTCTATTTTTAAATCGTAACAGTCCCTTCTCATTGATACTTAGATCTAGTTTATCTAAGTCCACGGTGTTGTTCGATAATTCTGTCATTATTTTAGTATAGTTTTAGTCATCAATACCTGTCGCCTTTATTCTTTCTTCTAGATCACTTTCTGCCCTGCTAGTATTCATTTCAAATAACCCATGGATTGTTCTACTTAAGGCGTATGCTACCTTTTTTTCCTTTCCCTTGATATGTTCGACCTTGAAGTCAAATTCTCTCAAGAAATCTAACCACCTTGCATGCCTTGCGTTAAGATCTGTCTAGTTAGACAAATTTTTCACCCCACTGTTGTCCGTTAATAATAGGAATCTTTTTCCCATTATGTAGTGTCGCCACATCTTTAGAGCATGTATTACTACTTCCAACTCCAAGTCATGGGTGACATAATTCCGCTCGTGTTCCTTTAATTTTCGAGACTCATAACAAATAACATGTCCTTCCTGCGATAGGACACCACCTAGTCCTTCTTTACTTGCATCAACGCATACGATGAAGTCTTTATCTAGGTCTGCTACTTTCAATATGTGTGTCATTGTCAATAATTCCTTAAGTTTGTTGAAGCTATCTTGACACTTCTCTAACCAATTAAATCTGGTTCCTTTCTTTTGTAATGAGGTGATAGGGTAGGCTATCTTGGAAAACCTCTCTATAAACCGGAGGTAATATCCGGTGATTCCCATGAACAACCATATATCCCCTACATATTTAGGTATCGGCCATTCACTAATGGCTTTTGTCTTTTCTGGATCCACGACAATGCCCTTTGCTGAAATTATATGTCCAAGGTATTGTATCTCTTTCTGGTAGAAGTCACACTTGTCAAAATTAGCATACAGTTTGTGCTTTCTTAATGTTTGCAGCACTATTCTTAAGTGTTCCTCATGTTCCTCCTCCGTCTTTGAATAGACTAGGATGTTGTTGATGAATACTACCACGAACTTGTCCAAGTACTCACTAAAAATAAAGTTCATTAAGCACATAAAAGTGGTTGGGGAGTTAGTGAGTCCAAATGGTATGACTACAAACTCATAATGTATGTAACTTGTTCGAAATGTTGTTTTGTTTATGTCTTCGTTTTTTATCCAAATTTGATGATATCCGGAGCATAAATCCAATTTTGAAAAGATCTTTCCCCGCCCCCCCCACTTGATCAAACAGATCATTTATCCTTGGTAAAGGGTATTTATTCTTAATAGTCATTTTGTTCAGGTGTCTATAGTCAATACCTAATCTTAGAGTACCAACCTTCTTTTTCACAAAGAGGACTGGTGCTCCCTAAGGTGAGACACTCGGTCTGATGTACTCTTTGTCCAACAACTCTTGTAATTGTATTTTTAATTATGTCAATTTGGGTAGACTCATCTGGTAAGGAGCCTTTGAGATAGGAGTGGAACTGGGTAACAGATCTATGGAGAAGTCTATTTCCCTTCTAGGGGGTAATTCTGGTATCTCATCCACAAACATGTCTTTGAAATAATGTAGGATAGCAAAGTCTTCCAATTTTGGCTTATCCCCCTTTATTGCTAGATTCATAACTTGGATGGCATACACTTGGCATCCCTTTCTCATACATTTCTTTAGTTGCATCGTTGAAATTTGTCCGACTAATACTAGTTTCGATATGCCTTGGATTGTCCTGGTAGTGTCAGAATCATCCTTATAACTAAGCATCTTTGTATACCAATTTAATATTTCTTTGTGTCGTTCCAACCAGTCCATCCCAATAATCATATCATAAGATCCTAATGGTAGGATGTTCAGATCGGTCTTTATACATTGACCATCTAAGATGAATTCAAAATATGAAACAAACTCCGCTACATTTCTTTTAGTACCAGTTGCTAATTGTACAAGCCATGATTTCGCATGCTTTAGTTTCTTAAGTTGGTTTGACTCAACCACACTAGGTGTAATATAACTTAATGTAGCTCCAGGGTCAATTAAAACAGAAATTCAAGTATCATTGATTTTACCTTCAATTTCTACCACCGAGGACTCGTGGTCAACTTGTCGACCATCTATGGCTACATTTATCCGATGTAGGCTTCTGCCCACATCTCCCACTGTCGAGCCTTCCTATAGATTATGAACAATAGTTCTATTTATTAAACTCAAAGGAAGACAATTCCTCCTTAGATGAGGCTCTCCGCATTCCCAACACTTTAATGGCTCACAGGGGTTGTCTCCAAACTTTTTCATTCCCAATTTTATTGGTTTACCATTGCCTTGTGTATTCGGATGGTTTGAGTGAAAGTCCTTTAAAAAGTTCCTCCTTAGAAAGTTCCTCCTTTAGAAAGTTCCTCCTTAGAAAGTTCCTCCTTAGAAGACTTGCTAAAATGTTCCTCCTTTAGAAAGTTCTTCCTTTGGAATTTCCTCAAGAAGATAGAAATACTATATATAGAGGTAGAAAACAGGGAAAAGCGGGTCTTGTGAAATCATTTGTAGTCTAACTCTGTTGTGTTGGAGGTTTCCCCTCAAAGAGGCAAGTGAACGTTTTTCGAAAGATAATAAAGGTATCAATATTTGGATCCTTATTGTTATTTTTTTTAATGTTTAGTCTCTTTATATTAACTATTTTGGTAATAATTATTATATTGATCTACATATTTCATTTTGGTACCTTACAAGTGGTATCGAAGCTCCTTCCTCAACATATTTTTAGAAAAAAATAATTTAGGGTAGAGACGTCTTTCATCATCTATAAATTACCATAGTGATCTATTGTTCAATGGGTAAAACTATAGATTGGGAAGAATACATATAGGAAGTACACATGTTTTAACCTTGTTGGAAACCCCTATAACCCCTATTGGTACCCCTTCAAGTAGTACAACATCAGACATTATTTGAACCTAGAATTTCACTCCCTCATACCCTCCGGTATATCGAGATTCCTTAATATATCCCAAAACTCAATGTAGATTTTCCATTCAACTTCCTAAATCCTATAGTGGAATTAATAAAAACACTTGAGAAGAATAGTCTCGAATACCTAGGTAATTGGATAGTATTACTAAGGGTACGATTAATCCTCCTTAGTTAGATCCTTGAAATATTTGGTTGACTACTACTATTGGACCTTGCAAGTATATAGGGGAGCTACAAAATTAATCCCTTTCCATTAGGAACCCTCAAAATCCATAACTGTTGTTTCCAAAACATAACATAATAGAAAGAGAGTTTAAATTTGCACATACAGTCGGAGAAACCCTGCTTCCTCAATCCAAGCTTCAAAATTCCTACACAATATTTCTTATTAAGAATTTCAACATTAGTTCACTATAGTATTATTCATAAATGCGTTAAAAAAAGGAAAAAGTATATTGGTCCCATCAATACCCTTATTTGGGACCTATCCCATTGGATTCCTCTCTTCACACTGATTGTAGTGGTACCCCTCTCTCATAATCCTTTTCTATGTGGATCGACCCACCCTTTTTTGGGACCCTTATTTGGGATCTCTCTCACTATATTTTTCTTTAATTTTTAGTTGCAATGATACTAATCTCTTATAATCCCTTTTGTACAGACCCGCCAACCCTATTATTTCTTGTTTGTCTCCCATTTGGCCAACACTTGCAACCAAGAATTTGAAAACCACATTACTTCCTTGGAAAAGTGAGTTACAAACCTAAACAATGAAGTCAAAACAAATACTTCATAAATTAATACCATAAATTATTGGCTCACTAAATTGGATGTCCTCTCTCACCAAACGAACTCCCTAATTGCATGGTTTCATCAATCCAAGGGTCCTCTCTCCTCTGAAAAGCCTTCACACCAAGAGGGATTTGATTCATTCCATTACATGACCTTTCATTCTAACCCTCCTATGCGTGAACTACATCATCCTAAAGTTGAGGTGAACAAATTTGATGGCTCGAACCATATTTGTACAAATTAACTTCTCAAAATAAACAAACCATTTTCCTTTTCATTTAAATTATTAAACAAGGTAAGTATTATTATTTTAAGGTTATTATGCACTATATTTGGAGGCTACAAATTATTAACATACACAGTCTCTTATATCGATGCAATGAAATTAAATACATGCAAATTAATAAACATGAAATATAAGTTCTATGCAATAAATCATCCATGTTAAACTCACATTCTACAACTAACTAAGAATGAACTAGAATCAAAGATATTGACCACTTAGGCTAGAACAAAACTACATATATGAAGAAAAATAGCAAGTCAGCAAGTCGATTATGTATCTAACACTATGTTGGAGGATAACATATAATAGAAGGCGGTCTGCTTAGACCTGTCATTTAACTAAACTAAGTCGTGAGCTGCTAGGGCTAGTCTATGTATTTCTCTATGTTAGCATAGACCATAAGAGCACAAGTTCACTGCATAACTATTTCAACATAATTGATATATAATGAAAACAAAAATATCAACATTTATAGAGCATAAGTAAAATTAAATATAAGTAAACAAAAACTACTCTATTCAACTTTTGCATAAAATAATAAGTTACCACACAATTCAATAATCCAAAGTAATAATCTAGCTAACTTATAATTACATGAATGATACATGTTTCTTGTATTGGGCCCTCCTCCTAGAATAGAGTATCATTTAAGAAAAATTCAACAATGAGAGAAGTAAATCACACACACCATCATAATGGACATCAACTATTCTTTGTATTAAAAATAACTCTTGTTATAGTCCAAAAATTTAGGAAAAGAGATAGAAATTAGGTCCTTTGCTTCCAGCAATGATCCAATTTATACATAATGATGGTGTTATATATTTTAAAGATAAGCTAGATTCAAACCATTGGATTGAGTTGGCTTATATTAATGTTTAGAAAATTACAAAAATAACTTTTTTCTTTTCTAGAAAATAAAATACAGAGTTGTGCTTTTCTATCTTCATTTGGTCAACTGGGATCGGTCAACGTCGATCCTCAATAGGATCGGTCAACATCAATCCTTAATCGCCTAGGTAACAAGTGACATTGGAAGTTTATGAACCAACCGTTATGACCTTATTAGTTTCTATGACTATAGTTATACAACTACTGGTGATTATGCCATGTTTCACAACTTCTACAACAGATACTAGATTTGCAACTTTTGTAGCTGAACAAGTCTTGAAGCTTCTCCAACAACACCCAAAAGTGAAGTTTTGCAAGAACTCAAGGAAATTCTCAAAATGCATGTAATTATCTTATTGACACATTAAAATTTCTATGTATATGCAAGGAAAAAATTCAAAGATTACCTAGTGTCAAACTTGAACAAATGTCAAAAAGGTGTAGACTTGAGACTAACAAAGGAACAAAAATAAGGTAAATATTTGAACAAAAGGTGCAAGAAAATTTGGCATTCCCATGACCCAACATTGCTCCCCACCTAAAGGGGTTGCATGTCCCCATGCAACAAAAGGTTATTCTCATTGGTCTTCGAAGGATGACAAGTCAAGGGGTGATGTTTTAGAACAAATATGGTTCCAATAGCAGACTAGGAGTCTTGCTTCTTCTTGTGTGTAAAATCCTAATTGTGAATGCATGCTGACCTAGAAGTCCACCTTTGATTCCACACAGTGCCACATGATAGGAAAATGAAATCTCAAGCCAATCCAGTTGATGTTGTGGGTTTTAAGGAAGTCAGTATATCTATGTACCATATTCAATACAATATTAAAGTGAGAGCATTAGAATGGTTCCTCACACTTCTTCTCATCGGTATGGACTCTTTTCTCCTTTTGAAACAATACACTACCTTTAACATATTCATTTTGAACTAGTCTTCACAATGAGCTATATCCAATCTCTGAGATTTCTTAAAAGAAGAATTAAATTTGGGATTACAAAGAATCTACTCCTAGCCTTAATCAACTCCCATGTTGTGGGATCTCCTCTTACCAAAAAGGGATCCATTTTCTTTGTTGTTTAAAACAAGTTCATTGAATCCATCCAACTTAGTTGATTCCTTAGGAAGGACTTGAATGATCAGAGTTGTGTGTCTCCTACATCCAGATTGGGGTCACAATAATGCAATCCATTAAGGAGGAGATTGTGTTAGTATAGCTCACAGAGCAATTTTTTATCATTTTCCCCACTATTAAAATATAACTACAAGAATTGATCTGCATTGAATACATAGCTAGGGTTATCTTTTTTCATAGTCGTAAGTTGAAGTAGAAGTCTTTTTCTCTTTGAGGTATATTGTATAGAATGGAGAGGGAAGTCTATAGGTCAACATAATTTCAACTAGATAACACATATATTGCTTGTCTTGTTGTAGCTTCTAAATAATGTGATTCAACTTACATACCTCAAAATGTGCCTCTCACAGTTTCTCCTTTTT
>JASDQU011404253.1:0-18422 GCA_032191745.1 Picea mariana
AGAATAGTTAGTATAGTTTATAGTTAGATTAGTATAGTTAGTTTTAGTTTGTTTTATTAGTTTCTAGTTTCCTTAGTTTAGATCATTTAGCTTAAATCACTTTCTCTTTGGTTTCCTTACGAGACCTTAGGGCGGCCAACGGAGCCGTTAAACTCGTCGGGGTGGTCCATACCAAACGGCTTGGGTTATTTAGACAACCCCGGACCGGTTCCACTCTCCCAGTTGACGGACGGTCATTTTCGCCCGTCAACACATAGGTATGTCGATCATCATCATCATTCAAATCAATCTATCACTCAAATGAATTTATGGATCCCACCACAAAATTGGAAGTCCACTACTCCCAATACCTGCTAGTTGTTGTTGTGCCATACTAGTAACTATTGGAGTCAGAATGAGCCAAGTCCTTGTTATGCCATCATCTGGTGGAAACAAAGTACTAGGAATCAACTATGTTCCTGCTAATATGTTCGACTCCTACCAAACTGCACCAGGAAACCTGTTATCTATATCATCGTCAATGTAGTCAAGTAATCCACGGAATCTAAACACCTCCCAAAAAAATAGTCATATCACATGCAGTGCCTCATACTCATACGAGCACCTAGAATTCCCTGCCAAAGGTGAATCATGCATAGCCCTCATAATATTCTCCCTAAGTGTGGACTTAGGGACTACATGTGTGCGACCTTTGTAGTCGATAGTTCCATCCACCACTCGGTTAACTAAAATCTCTATGAATTGATACATTACAATCAAGATCTCCTCCTATTCACCGATCACATACCCCAAACGAAAGAACTCCAACATGGCTATAATCCTACCTGCCTCACTCATCTGACTCAGGTGAACCCTCCACGTCTTGTCGAATGTACTACTGGCATCATAAAATGGCACTAGATTCCATTCCCACTGCCTGTAATACTGGAAAATGTCAAGTGCATTGGTCAACACCAATGGTATGACCATGGACTTAATATAACATCTAAGAGAGACCCTTCAAGTATCCCGCTCTCTGTCTTTGCTCTGGTGATACTCCAATCGAAGGTCAATCTTCGAGGAATATTCCTCTCCATGAAGATCGTCGATACACTCATTGATCCTGGGTGAACCAAACTTAATGATATGTTTTAAGTCCATGTCTGAAGGTCTCCCTGAGGGAAACATTAGAAAACCCCATTGTACACCACGATATATTGTTGTATATGTTGCATACCACTGTATCATCATGTATCACCCTGTATCCTATATGTGCCACTATTTCAATCACTCCACTAATATAAACTAGACCTGGATCCCAAAGTGATGTATCCACATTTGTCCTATACTCTATCCCACAATCAATTGTTGCATATACTTCCTTGTTGCCTAGTCCACAAGGAATTTGCTTAACTACCGGTATCCTTTGTAGCTAAGCCTTGATCCACAAGAAATGGGTCATGGTCCCTGTGATGAAAAACAAGTGCATGGTCAAAACCCTCTTTGTCAAACATCTCCTCAAGCCCCTTCAACTCTGAAAATTCTTTGTGTGGTATCGTCACCAGAGGATCCTCCCTTAGATCATGCTACACATTCCCTCATGTGTCACTGCTACCAAAGATCATAGAGTCTATGTTGTTGTCAATAATGAAGAGTGTGGAAAACTAAGTTTGTAACAAATCTCCTCCATCTCCCTTTCCTTGTCTTCAACGAACTTAAGAACAAGGTCCCTATCCATGAACAACTGCAAGTAATTGGATTTCATCTGTTATAGTTCCTCTTTGATGATGAACAATTGGGCACTAGTGACTCCATGTGTAAGTCCCTTTTTATTCTCCTCCAATTGGGTTTTCCACATAATTTCTTCAATACATTTATGAGCATTGTCTTCCCCCATCAATACTTGTACAATCTACTCCTCTTCCTTGACCAATAATCGGTCCTCCAACTCTTTCCATGCTAAGGGTATTTGTTTAATTTAATCATCATGTTTAGGTACAATCATGTCCTCCTCATAATCAGCATCATAAATGAGATATGGTGATGAATCCTCATCCTATGGAGGTGCTATCACTCTTGAAATACCTTCATCATAAGGATTATGCATAGTGAGAGATGTTGGATCTGCAACATGGGCTGATTAGGAAAAATTCATCATAGTTATCATAAGTTGTTGCATTCTCATCTTTTTCTGATTCGTCAGAGGTATACCCATCCAACACACTAGTGTCATTGATCTCATCTGATAGATCTGATGATGTATCATATGCTATTGTTTGATCTTCCTTTATGCACACATCCTTCTCATGGCTAGATTATTGCTCCTCCACCTTTCATTCATGTTCATTCTTCTTTACCTCCTGCCCTATGCTTTTAAAATAATCACCATCCAAATCCTTTGGCCAACTTCCATGTATGAGGGTGTAATATATTTTGAAGGATAAAGATACATGAACATCTTCATCCAATGTTAGATACTTCCAGTAGTCATGGATGTATTTATTTTCCTCCAACAGCCTCAAAAGTGCATCCAAACGTTCCAGATTAACCTTCATAAGTAACTTCAACATGGATGACATAAAGTTGTATTAATTTGGTAGATTTTGGCTCAGGTTTCTTCAAATGCTTAATAAACCCTCATCCATGGAATGAACACACAGGATGGAAAGATCACCATCTCTGATACCACTGTAATGTCCCCAATGGGAAAATGATAGGAAAATAATGGTTTGTTGTTAATGATGAAGTTTTGGTTGTGTACTTTTTGTCAAATACTTGAATTACATGTGTTGTTAATCTGATTGAGTACTTTTCACAAAGAGTTTTCTAGTATTCCCATAATGAATATCTTATCAACATGTTCCACACAACTGAATACACCAAAATTGAGAAGATAATCATGGCATCTTTATTAGGGTTATGTTAGTGTAGTACTATTAATGCCTTAGCCATATATGGATTTTGGTCGAGCCCATGATGATGCTGACATGGCAGGTGGATGTGACATGTGTCACCCATTTTAGGTGTATTGAATTGTGTATATGGTGGGTTCCACATGTCCACATGGTAGCCTCTGATTGGCTCCGACAATGCTCTGATGGAAGGCCATGTGTAATGCTAAGTTGACACCCTATGGGTGTGAATTAAATCTATACAATTGATCGATATCTCGTGAAAGAGGTCTAAAAGATCTGGACCATCCTTCGGAGGTGCCCCATCGGAGCTATTCAGAACTGGGACCCATGAGGAACTTTGAGGATCCTCGATCTAGAGTTGTAGTGAAGATCATATTTGGATCGTCCTTTGGAGGTGTCTCTTCGGAGCGGTCGAGGCTTGAGCTTTAGACAAGACTCTGAATATGGGACTCCGAAGGGACTTAGCAAGACAAATTTGAACTGTCCATCAGAGGTTTGAGGATCATTAAGGGTCATTGATCTGGGGCTATGAGGGAAAAAAAGTGGCTAAGGAAAAAAAAAAAAAAAATCATGTTGACGTCATCTTGAACACGTGGCACCTTCTCACTAGTCCTCACTGGCAATGATGTGGAAAATAAGTGGGACACATGTCACCCAGTTTCGATACATTTACATGTGTATTCAGTGGGTTCCACGTGTCCATGTAGCGGCTCCATATTGGCTTTGATAGTCTCATACTAGTAAGATGACGTGAAATCTTTCCGGGAGACTTCGATATCGATGATCAGATCTGGACCATCCATCAGGGGTGCCCATTCAGAGTGATCAGGGTTTGTCTTCCAAGAGGACTTTGACGAGGCGACTCTGAGCTCTAATCTCAGTTGTTGATCTATAACTGCAAAGGGAGGTTTGATAATGCATGAGGGTCATCAGTCTGGCTCAACCAAAAAAACTTAAAATCGGCTAAGGCATGGATCTTCATGCTGATGTCACCCTGGACACATGGAAGTTTTTAGTTGGCCCATGGTGGCACTTTCGTGGTAGAGAAGCAAGACACGTGTCACTCAGATTTGAAAATTTTACCTATGCATATGGCAGGTTCCACATGTCTAAGTGGAAGCCTCTGGTTGGCTCTAACAATACTTTGTTGGCAAGCCACATGTAATGTTGAGTTGGTGTGTTGGGTTATGGACATATCTAGGTCATTGATCTCTTGGGACATGGTTAACAGTGTGATGAAATATGGGGTGTTTGTTGGGGGTGTCCCATCGGAGTGCTCAAGGCTTAGGTTTCAAATCAGAGCTCGAAGAGGGGACTCTAACAACCGTTGATTTAAATGGTCGAGTGCCCAATGAAATATGGGTCGTCGATCGGACCTACCTAAGTACAACCTAATCAACGAAGCTCCACATTCCTTTAACGCTTGGTTCACAAACCTTGGTCCCATGATAATCCCCTAGGCTATTTTCACTTAAGCTCTTTTGGGGTGCAACAAGCCCCTTTTTGACCCCCAATAAGAACCTGAGGGCTTAGGCCCCTTTTCTGTTAGGGACCTAACCCCTCACGTAGGTAGAATAATATATTTCATTGTAATAAAGGTCAATATTAATAAGGCCTATAAATAAAGAAGAATAAGTCCAATGTAAGAATACCTAATAAAAGCTTATGCTTCTAGAAGGATCTTCCTCTAGATGGTTCTTTTGATAGACATATTTAGTATAAATAGGAGTCGAGGGCATGAGAACTTTTGCCTTGGATATTATATTAATACAACTCTGCTTTGCTGGAGGTTGCCCCCTTGAAGAGGCAAGTGAACATTGCTCTTAGTAATCAAAGTGCTCTTTCTGGTGTTATTCTGGTATCATTTTGGTATTATTGTGGTGTTTTTCTGGTTATATTGTTGTCCATCTACCATTTCTAGATATTTATTTATGTTCTACATACTTTTTTATATTTGTAATATTACAAGTGGTATCAGAGCACCTTCCTCGACAGAAAATTGTGGGTTAATTTTTTTTCAAGGTAGAGATGTATTCTGGCATCTTTAAGCTACAAAGATATGTCGTTACACGCATAAACCCACGGTCATGGATTCATACACGAAGGAAATACAAGTGGTACTTAAGCGCACATCTGTTGGCCACCCTTGTAACCCATGTTGGTACCCCTTCGAGTGGTAACGCGTCAGAAAACACCTATATATGGATCAGCCTAGATTTCTTGAAGCCCTCCATAGATAATTGATCGGACGCCTGATTTCTATAGTGCCACCAAGAAAAACACTCAGGAAGATACTCTCTAGTACCTGGGTAGTCGGGTAGTACGACTAAGGGCATGGTATAGCCTCCTTAGTTGGTGCCCTAAGATATTGGGCCAAGTACTACTTTTGGACCCTGCACGTATATCAAAGAGCTATAGCACATGGAAAACCCTTGTCTACAGAACCCTTGAATACCTAACCTTTGGGGACGGAAACAAAAAACAAAACAGACAAGATCTATTGTCGCGCAACTATGTCTCTTGCATTCGATTTGCCAAATTACTACACATTTCTTCCTGATTAAAAATTTCGGCATTTCATCACTGTAGTATTCTTCAGATCGGAGTATAACTCCGCCAGTGTAAAAACAAAAAATGAAAAAAGTTTGGATCATGTTTGCACCATTATTTGAGACCTATTCCATTGGATTTCTCTCTTCGCCTTTATCACATTCATACTTATCATTTTTCAGCAAATTTTTTGACCCCACCCGCCCCTTTTCATTTCCCTCGTCATCATGGCCCATACCCGTAACCAAGACTTGGAAGCTCGCTTCAATACCTTGCAATATAATTTCACAGAGACCCAACAAGAAGTGAGACAACTCAGTGCCAATATTGCCACCATCAATAAAAACATGTATTCCTCCATCATTGCCTCAATCAAGGAACTCAAACAAGACCTCAAACAAGACATTACTATCCATCTTGAATCTTTTGCTATGATGATCTGCACCAAGCTGCATATCCTTGTAGATCCTCCCTTATCTGACCCACCTTTGCATATCAAGGTTGAAACTTCCTCTCAGTCCCATAATTTTCAACCCCATCACTTTCATCGTGACCTACGCCTTCCACGTTTGGATGTGACCAAATTTGATGGCTCGAATCCCACTGGTTGGGTAACTCAAATGGAACATTATTTCTCTTTGTACGACATTACGGATGAGTTGGACAAACTCTGGTATGGTGTTCTCCATCTATATCAAGAACGTTGGCAATGGTGGCAATGGAGAAAAATTGTCTGCTAAGGGTATGTTGCTTGGACACACTTTGTGGCAGAGCTTTATGAACGCTTTGACACTAACACCAACCATTTAGGCCGTTTGAAAAAGTTGAAACCATCTTGCTCATGTGGATCGAGTTCTCCGTCTACTCTCTCAGCACCAACTTTTCCTGAAACAATCTAAATGTTCTTTTGGCACCTCGGAAGTCAAGTACTCGGGTCATCTTGTTGGCAAGGTTGGTGTCAGGGTGGATCCTAAAAAGATTGAAGCTATGCAATACTGGCCTCACCCAAAGACTCTCAAAATATTGAGTGGATTTTTGGGCTTAACAGGTTATTATCGCAAGTTTATTAAGAATTATGGAAAGATTGTGGCACCTCTCAGTGCACTCCTTAAAAATAATTCCTTCACTTGGACTCTAGCAGTTGCTCAGGATTTTCAAACCTTGAAGATGACCATGTGCACCACTACAGTCATGGCCCTTCCTGATGTCACAAAGACCTTTGTCCTGGAATGTGATGCTTTAGGGAAAAGAATTGGTGTTGTCCTTATGCAAGAGGGTCGGCCTTTGGACTTTATCAGCAAACAATTTTCTAAGAAAAATTTGGGAAAATCAATCTATGAAAAGGAAATGTTGTTTATTCTGCATGTCGTTGATATTTGGCACCCTTATCTATTGGGGCAATGATTCCAAATTAAGAAAGATCATCAAAGCCTCAAGTGTTTTCTGGAACAACGCATTTCCTTCTCAGAGACACAAAAATGGGTGAGTAAGCTCTTTGGATATGATTATGAGATCATTTACAAGAAAGGCAAAGACAATGTGGTTGTGGATGCACTTTACCAAAAATATGAAGATGAAGGGTCCCTTTTTTCTCTCTCCTTCATTGTACCAGATTGGCTCCAAGTTGTTCGCCAGGAATGGCTACACAATCCCAAAAGTTTGCATCTGATATGACAATTGTAGTCCAATTCTCCAGTTTCCCCAGGGTACTCTTGGCTCCATGATGAGCTTCGATACAAAGGTTGCTTGTATTTAAGTAAACAGTCAAAACTTAAACCCATGGTACTTTATTAGCTTCATGCTACACCCACCGTTGGGCACTCCAGGTTTACCAAAACCTATGACAGGGTCAAACGTTCTTTTTTCTGGGATGGTATGAAACAAGACGTTCGTCATTTTGTGGATGAATGTGATGTGTGTCAACGCAACAAAGGCGAAACAGTCAAATCTCCTAGCACACTACAATCTCTTCCAATTCCACCTACTATTTGGCAAGATATCTCTATGGATTTTATTGTAGGCTTACCTAAATCGAGCAATAAATCAGTCATCATGGTGGTAGTTGATCGTCTTTCCAAGTATTCCCATTTTTGTTCTCTTCAACACCCATTTACAGCATATACTATGGCTCAATTTTTCATGGATCAAGTCTTCAATATTCCTAACATGCCGCATTCTATTGTTTCTGATCGCGACCCAACTTTCACCAACAATTTTTGGCAAGAACTATCCAAGCTACAAGGCACTCAATTGCATCTCAGCACAACTTATCATCCCCAGACTGATGGTCAAACTGAAGTTGTCAATAAGTGTTTGGAAACATATTTGAGGTGTTTTTCCTTGGAAAAGAAAAATCAGTGGGCTCAATGGTTACCACTATATGAATGGTGGTACAACACTTCATACCATACAGCTACCTACATGACTCCTTTTGAAGCAGTATATGGAAAAAATCCACCTTCAGTTCTCTCATATTTTTCAGGTGTCTCGAAAGTCCAGACGGTTGACCAAACGCTTACAGTTCGAGAGGCTATTCTTTGTACCCTCAAAGAGAATTTGGTCATGGCTCAGAATCACATGAAGAAACAAGCAGATCAAGGTCGTTTTGAATGTCAATTTGTAGAAGGGGATCAGGTGTTTCTTCGACTGCAACCTTACAAGAAAAATTTCGTCAAGTTTGACCATTGTCATAAACCGGCGCCCAAATTTTATGGTCCTTATACCATTCTCAAGTGTGTGGTACAGGTGACCTATCAGTTATCTTTTCCCAATCATTCTAATATCCATCATGTTTTTTGTGTTTCATGCTTAAAGAAGGTGATTGGAACTAAGTGCCAAACTCAAACCAAACTTCTCGAGTTGGACGAAGAATGCTCCATTTGGATACAACTACAAGCGGTTTTGGACCAGTGTGAGCATTCGTTTATGTCAGCGAACCATCAAGGAAGTGTTAGTCCAATGGAAAGATACAACTCCAGCAGATGCCACTTGGGAACCAGCTACCATTCTGCAACAATTTCCACATCTCAAGCCTTGAGGACAAGGTTGTTTTTAAGGGGGGTGACATGTTAGGGACCTAACCCCTCACGTAGGTAGAACAATATATTTCAATGTAATAAAGTTCAATATTAATAAGGCCTAGCAATAAGGAAGAATAATTCTAATGTAATAAGACCTAATAGAAGCTTTTGCTTCTAGAAGGATCTTCCTCTAGATGGTTCTTTTGATAGAGATATTTAGTATAAATAGGAGTCAAGGGTATGAGAAATTTTTCCTTGGATATTATTGTAATAGAGCTCTTCTCTACTAGAGGTTTCCCCCTCCAAGAGGTAAGTAAACATTGCTATCAGTAATCAACGTGCTCTTTCTGGTGTTATTCTAGTATCATTTTGGTATTATTGTGTTGTTGTTCTGGTTATATTGTTGTCCATATTCCATTTCTAGCTATTTATTTATGTTCTGCATACTTTTTTATATATGGAATATTACATTTTCGCGTGCGACAAGCCCCTTTTAGACAACAACAAGCCCCTTTTGGACTGCAACAAACACCCAAGGACTTAATTTTTGTCTTATGCGCATAAGGGAATGTATTTTCTTGTTGTATTCTTCAAGTTTCCTTAGGAAAATTTGACTTTGGGCTTTGCAGAGACTCTGGAAGCTCGACTTTTTGCTGCTAACTCCACTAATCTTGTCCTTATAACTTTATTCATCCTTCATTTAATTGAAAGAACAAATACAATACTAACATTGTGTATAACTTAACATTGAACCCTAGTGTGACCATAGGTGTTAGAAATCCGCACAATATGATGATGTGGAAATCATACGTGTTTTGATGATTAGATGTATGTTGTGTCAAGGGACATGAAAACAAGTGGCATGTTGACAATTTATTGGTGATATGGTATGTAGATATGATGCATGATGTGGAGCTCAATAAAACCATGAAGAATGGATGAGGCGTGAATTAAGATTTCAACTGTTCATATTTACTCACTCTCATGATTGGACAATCAATATTAGTTTTATATGAAAAGGCTCATCAACATCATGGAGTTGACATATTCCTTTTCATGTTAGGTCGATTATGAATGACATCGATGAGATCATTGACAATCAAAGAGAAACATTTGCACGAGAAATTTGAAATACTAATTGATCTGGATGATCCATGTTAACTTCATCAACTTCAATGGAGAGGAGTGCCTACTTACTAAATGTTCCACTAAAACCCGTGACCACCAATGATCATGGGATTATCCACACATTATAATTTGTCTAGTGGCATGGTAGTGATGTGGAATTTACATGGAAGATGATGTGGTAGTGATGCGACATCTACATGTTAGGTGACATGGTGTATTACATGGTGGATGATGTGGAAATTGACACGGTAAGCACCGAAATCAACATGGAAGTTGACATGGCATCGACATGGAAGCTGTGACAGTCTCCAAACAAGGCCCTTTCCTTTGATAAGTTCAATGGCCATTATGGCTTTAATCTCTTTATCGATCGGTCAGGATTTACGAACCTCACTCATTGGTCTCATCGGTGATTAATCAAATATATAACCCATCTACATCTATTAACGACAACCCCTGATGCTGATGAGATGGTCAACATTTTCATCAATATGTCATCAGATCGGGCAATTTTAATTTGCGTTGTTACCTACTTGTTTATACTACTGATCTAATCATATCATAGGGCCTTTTGATGAGTTTCCTCTTAAGGTCTTTCTTTGAATTACTCCTTTATTATTAGACATATTTAAATAAATGTGTGCATTTCTTACCTAGATTTCTCTTTAAGATTTATCTAGGGATCAAAATGGAATAATAAAGAAAAATGTAAAGGAAATCAAAATAAAAACAATAAATAAAGAAAACTAAAATGATGGGAGATGAAAAAAGTCAAAAAAGAAAGTGGTACCTTTAAAAATGTCAAAAGAATTTAAGGGTGTGTTGAGTGCTCAACAATACACAAGCTACATTTAGAATGTGTAGGTCTACACAAATCCCGAGGTTACTCTACTTTTTAAACCTCGGTTTTGGCATATTTTGCAATGCCAGATAAACTACCTTTTCGTATGTTACTCTTTCATTCTCACTCCTTTATTATTCATATCACCACATTTATCCACTTTATGAGGCTTTTACTTCACATGAGCTTCATGAGGTATTTAATTATTGATCTCTATTTAATTCCCCATGTTTTGATGTATATTTAGAATAGATATTGTGATTACATAACTACTTACAAATTTTTGGTAGTCCTTAGCATATTCAGAAACCACGTAGCATGGTAAAAATGAAGATTCACTACCCGATTTCATGTAATGGATGGTTGTAGAACCAAATGAAAATGGGATCAATGTCATCCAATGATTTTCCTTTTCTGAAATGTAAACTGTGTGTACATGTATGATACATCATAGGAAGGAAGGGGAGAATATGGATGTGTAGAAGAATGTTAATCCTTCTTTGTAATTCTTCATTTTGTTTTTGATAATGAGAATAATTTTTTTCTACACCTTGTGAGTTGGATCGTTGTGGTTTCAACACACAACATTTTCAGTCAGGAGGGTCCCCTGACCTGAGTATGCACTGCCTATTTGTGAGTTCATTCCATTACTTAATTTATGCATTGTTGTTTGCATATTAATTAGGTTCATTTTATTTATGCGTAGTTATTTTTATTTCGTAGGTTAGTTTATTTCACTATCTCTTAATATCTTTCTATTCATTTATTTACTGCTCACTTATTTCCTCTTTTCAATTCCTGCAAATGTGTTAATGAAATTCTGGTAGTGTGTGTGTTTTTATTTACTCTCAACAATCTCGGTGTTGTTAACACACAAATATCAAAGAAACTAAAAATTCATGGGACTTGAAACCACAACCACAAGATTCGTTGGGATTAGTTTTGCATTGAAATTTCAAATCCTTTTATGTTTGATAAAACTAAGTAAAATAATTAAGTGAATGAGTACATTAACTAAATCAGTAATCGATTGGTTGAAGAACAGAGCACACTCATACTCTTGATTTCAATTTCTAGAAATAACTTGTCAAACATAATTTTTTTGATAATTAATGTACATCAATTTAAGGAATTAAATTGAATAACATTTTGGAACTGTTTCCAGGGAGGTGTTAAAGGACTAGGGTTTTGATTTGCATTTGAATTTCCTTTTTATTTGTCTTTCATTCTTTTGCATGACATTTGTTTATGTTACCAACATTATATATGAGACAAGGAAGTGATGGTAATATGAGAGGTAAGAACCTTTGCATCCACTATTTTGCAGTACACTGTCTTATCAAATTTGAATTGTGTTAGTATATTAATTTTTATTTTAGTTTTAATGATTCATGAAAAGAAAAAAGCTAATTAATGTCAACAGACAACTTGGTGACAACAAGGTCTTAGTAGGATAAGGCATTCAAGTACATGATTATATTTTCTTTAAAGTTTGTTTTGTGTGGTATGATTTCTTTTAGTAGATTTCATTTATTACTTTAACATTAAGGTAGGGAAGTTTTTATTTTTGGTGCTGTAAGAACCCCCCCATACACTAATCCATGTTGCAAGACATGAACTATCAGCCAACAAAAGAAGGATGATAAAGACTTTTTTGGGAAAATGATAAAATGCTACTTCAATAAATATTTCAAATCCTAACCACATTAAAAAACATATATGCATCTTAGGAGGAATAAATCCTAACTGAAATTGGAAACATATTTGCATCTGGAGAGGAACAAATCCTAACCATAATTAGAAACATATTTTCATCTCAAGAGGAACAAATCCTGACCACAATTAGAAACACATTTGCATCTCAGGGAGTAATAGAATACCAAAGGATCCACAGGAAACATCAATAAGAAGATCTAGAAGCTTCATATGATAAACCTTTCCAAACTACAGAGGAGACCAAAGAACCATGGTTAAATTTGAAGGAGAGAAGGCATTGGAACCAGAGATTGAAGAGTTTGTTTCAAGTTATGTCTGGATACTTTGTGAAAAATCCAAATCTTCGAAGATCTATAGGGTATGACAAAAGAGGACATGCAAATAGTTGCTAATGGACAAGAGAACCAAGGAGACAAAGACTACATTAAAACTCAGTTCCAAACAATTATCAGTCTGCAGTATTCCATCATCCTTCAACATCTCTTGGAACCATATCAATCAGAGCAACTAGTTCACCATATTCTGGTATCTATCAAATCATATTTTTCAAACTTGAATATGAGTATATTTTTAATCTTGTTATGCACATGGATTCATTGGAAATATTCTTACACTTGAGGAAGGATTTTCTTTTCTAAGTAGAGTAGGATAATATAAATGAATAAAACATTAAAGAGAAAAATAAGTATGACTCTGAAAACCAAGATTCTGGTGCAGTTAGACATGAGCTTTGCTTGAAAATCAGGTTACTGGTTGGCAAAGTTCTAAATAAATTATGCATACATTTGTTGGTCCACTTTTCAAATTATTTTGGTTCGACGCTCAAGTTAGATGATGTGGGATTCCTTAAGGCCCTCCTTCTAGAAAATTTTGTCCCATCGACTTCAAAACCTTATCTGGGATCAAGATTAGAGATATTGGTAGTACCTCGGGACTTGCATACATCAATGGTAGGCCTCCTCACTAAAAATAATGAGAATGCATTAACATCTTCTGGTTTTCAGATCCTGCAGGTGACTCAACTTCAACACATCCATTCTTACATGTCAGGATGTGCTCTGGTACCTTGACACTCATTGAAATTAATGGTGAATTGTATTGCATTGGTTAATGGCATACATCAATGGCTAGTAATCCAACAAATTCTCTCCATGTTCGACTCCAAGAACATCTATTTGCATGGAAAAAACTGTGCATGATAAATCGCAGATGAAGGCTTTACACGACGATAACTTACAAAAACATGTAGTGTTCGCATCTATTTCAATAAAGATGGGGGCTGATGTACAAAGCATATTTATTATTCTTTATCTCCAATAGTTAATTTTCAAGCAATCAACTCCATTTTATAGAGTTTAGTAACCTAGTTCAGCAATAAAAATGGGTTGCAATTTTTAAAACTCCGGTAACTAGACAGTGTTATGAAAACAATCATTTTCTATCCAAATTACCATCACTATAGTTTAGCTTATTTGACAGCACTAGCAAGCCCTTTTAATACAAGCACCCAGGTTTCAAAGTGTTCAATCATTTTCTCATCATTCCATCTAATTAGACCTCCATTTGCATCAGAAAAGGTAATTACGGTAAGCAATTTATATTTATGCTTTTTCATCTAACTTAGGGATTTACATATATCAAAACCTTGAATCTCTTACATATCCTTTAACATATTTATACATAATATCTTCTCATCCATCTTATACTTTATCTGATTCATTTCTTCCCAATCATTCCCTTCATCGATATCCTCCCCTTCTGGCATTCTCTAGTATTGAGAAACTTGGGGTAAAATAGAGCTTCTACATTCAATTCTTACATCTTTAAATGATATGTCGAATCCAGTAGTTGGAGTAAATTTTTTCATTAATAGATTGGACCTATTCAAGAACATAGTTCATTATAGCCATGTTTTCCTTGATTTTGTTTCCTTTCCATGCAAGGAAAAGTGAAAAGATTAAAGAAATTAAAAGATTAAAAAAGTAGAATATTATTCAAAGAAACAAGGAACTAATATCATCAGTTCAAACTTGTAGCAAGTAGAACAAAAGAATGAATATGAAAGGTATGAATTAGTGGGGGAATCAGTAAGTGCATCCAGGTAGAATTTGTTGACAACATTATTGCATGAGGAATAACATCCCAACAAGCTTCCTGGACAACTCGAACTCTAATCCTTAAGCCCTCATTTCTGCGCGGTTGATATTTATCCATTACATAAGTGGATATACAAGTGTGGCTTTAGTAATTCGACATTCATGATATATAGACCAAAGTAAGAGAAACAACATGATAATTAATCATTAAAGGTAGTTCTAGAATCTGCAATTTATTGCAATAGCCATCAAGGACTTCTTTAGGGAAAATTTGGTTATGTCCATTCTAGTCTTGCACATTTTGTTGATTCATCAAAATTGCGAAAAGTATCAAACGGGAACATGAGAAATTGCATTTGTGTTCTCTTTTTGTTAATAAAGGTGAGCTATTAGATGATGGAATTAATCATAATCAAGTGGGGTTTAGTTGGAAGTTTTAACTGGTTTGCAACACATGGAACTTCAATGGGGTGAACAAATTCTCTAATTGGTGGTGACAACAAAAGAACTACAACACGATTGATGGAGGATTGGTATGATAAAAAGAGTGTTGACTCACCTTTTGCAAAATTTCAAACTTAATTTTCATGATTAGATGATGGTATACATGAGATTTAAGCATCTTTTCACAACATAGGTGGTAGGCCAACTACAAAGATGGGTAGTATTTCCCACCAGGTTTGAATCTCATCCAAGCACAATGAGAGATATCAATTTGTTGCTACATTTTGTCAGTGAAATGTCAATGATGTGAGCCCAGATGTCTTGGGTATATATGTTAGACACTAAATTTCATTGTGACTTCAATCATATCACTTGTAATGGGAAAAATGATTTATGTTATGGTCGAGGCTTAAGATACCTAAATGGATTTGCAAGCACTCACATAATTATGGGAGACAATTCAACAAAGTTGAATTATTAAACAATACAACTAAGAATTTGTCAATCTCTAATGGCTATCAAAACAACTCCTAAACCCTCTTGAACACAACAAATCCATTGGATGTAAGAAACTACAATATATACTAACAGAGAATAAATCAAGAAACTTGGTGATGATGAGGAAATTTCCTCAAGTTGTATACTGCTTTAACTGTCAGGCATCACCGATGTTGTCTCTATCTACTCTTGAATACTCACTACAGTAATACGACAGCCCGTACTCAACTCAGTTCTGCAATCTTAAATTGTAGAGGGTCTCGCAAGACTTGGTTGGGTGTCTATCGGGGCCTTGCATGATAAGGTTGGAAAATTAGGGAGGGCCTAACGTGACACCCTATAATCAACCCATGGGGTTGACCTATATCACGGTTTCTTAGAAACCCTCCTTGCACCTGCAAATTATGAGTACAACCTATTCCGAAAGATTCATGAATCTCCTACACAAGCGGTAAAACCTCCAACTGAATACAAACTCCCAAATGAAGCTCTAATGGAAATCGTGGATGGATTCCCCTCTTGTCTAAGCTCCAATGGAATATGGATTCCTCTCTTGTCTAGATAGGGTGTATATTACACCACCGAAACCAAACCAATAGTGGAAGGCTTTTGCTCAACCCTAACAAAAAAATGACTCTAAGAGCACTTCCAAAATGAGAGATCAAATCATAATGCCAAAGTGAGGCTCTACCTCTCCTTTTATCCTTTCTCCATGCCTTCTAGAACTTACCTTTTTTTAACCAAATCAAATGTAACCCTTATCACCTTTTTGACTAAATCAAATATGCCCTTATCCCCTTTTTCACTTTCACTTTAAGATTAAAAGTCACTTTTAATAATGGATAAGTAACTTATTAATCTAAAGTTATTTTATTTCCTTAATGTCACTTTAAATACATAACATCTCATAATTAAGTGACATTAGATAACCCTTTTTGACTCCCTTTTTCTTTGCTAACAAACCACAAAATTCATTTCCACTGTTGAACAGGGTAATCCAAAAATGAAGACATGACAATAATGGAGATGGTGGAATGTGAAACTAGTGGAACGCAAATTAGAGTTTCGCTTAATCATTGGTCCTATATACCAAGATATTATTACTGCGCAAAGAGAGAATGGGTGTGCGTGGCAGGTTCTGCTTGCAACAGGAGAGACAAACCTAAGAGAATAACCATATGGAGCTAAGGATCGCTAGAACTTTGATAGGGCATCAATGATACCAAAACCTAATACTTCGGTATGCAGACAATGACATGCAAACACATACTTGCAAGCTAGCAGACTTAATACCTCAACATGCAGAGAGTGGCAAATACGCAGAAACATATTGGCAAACTAATGCAGATGTGCACAGGTAATCAAGGAGACATACATTTATGCACGCAAGAGGAAAAAGCCCAAGGCAGAGATTTATGAATAATTAACGTGCTCTAATGCTATGGAGAAATACCATAGCATATTTCAAGCCTAAGAACCAAGTCCACTCTGATACCTCTGTTGGAACGCACATTTAGATAAAACGTGAAGCGCATTTATCAAATGATATGATACATTGATATATACAATGACGTGACCTTTGGATTCAACATTCAAGGTCTCTTTTCAAGGTATATTCAACATTGATATATACAAGGCCAACCCACGATGACGATAAGCAGTGCCAGCAATGGCTTGGTTGCCAGTCTATCACCAAATTTATTCCCAAAAACTCAATCCCCATAATTGACGGCCATTGTATAAAACAGTACTTTCATGCCTTACCTAACTTGACGTCCATATTGTAATTTCTCTGCACTGCGATCTCTGTAACGCAATGAAAAAACTAAATAGCAGAGACGGAAAAGGATATTGGAGATTGAGGCTGGAATTTACCGCAGATTAAATGTTAAGTTCACGCACCTACCTTTCATCCGGGGTAAGAAAGAGATTAACCGCGGATTTAATAAAAACGAATTACAGTCACTACTGTGCTCACTCAGCAGAACCAGTTAAAAACTCTTATCATAGTAACTCAATTTAACAGATATTATAACGTCACTAAAACCTGTAAGGAAAATTTATAACGTCACTAAAACCTTTGAAAAAAAATATATAAAAAAATAGAATGATGATTTAGACTTAAAAAAAAAGCCTAAATAAATGTAAGCCAAGTCGTTGAATGTTTTGGAAGAAGAATGTAAGCGCGTTTGTGACGTGTTTTAGAGGAATGCCGTGACTCGTGATTCGAAGAAAGCGTTGATGAATGAAGACGAAGTTGTTGACTTGAAAGTCTCATAGTGTTTTAAATGAAAGAAAAAGACTGATTTTGTGGGGAATTTGGGATGAATAAATTGTAAAATGTGAATTTTATGTTTTATAATAAATTTTTCTTATTTTATAATAATAATAATAATCTATTTTTAAGGTTATTTCAAGTTAGTTAGATATTAAATTGGTGTTTTGATCAATTTACATTTAAGATATGTTGGGTGGAAAAAATCAATCCATAAAAACAAGATTTCATTGAAGCCTTGTCTCGATTATGGTGTATTCATTGCCCTATGAGTGTTGGGAAGAGGAAACCCTAACATACATTCACAACCCTACATTTACAACTTATTGGGAATTTATGTCAAAAACATCAAAAATCACCAATGTTGTAAGTACACCTCTTACGCAAGAATCTGTGTTTGCATGAATGTTTCTGGAGCTCTTTTGGAATCAATGTGCAAAGCTTTCAAGACTCATAACGGGTTCAAACTTTTGAGTATGAGTACATCCCTTTCTAATGTCGCAAATGCCATGATTGTGGCCATCTTTTTAGGGACTACTTGTTAGATAGAATAATCAACTCGACAAAGAAGGAAGAAGTCGATGATAGTGAAGGATTTTTCAAAATCCCCATTAAGAGAAAATCTAACAAAAAAAACCAAAAACCAATCCCAGACAACAACATCAAAGAAAGGATGCCTCCAAATCTAAAGAATCAAACTTTCGAGAGTTGCAAAACCCTCAACATAAAATCAAGCTGATTTGAAACTTGGTTGCATGGAGGATAAGATCAACCAACAATTGCTAACAAGAACCTTGCTTGTCAACGAGCACATAGCATATGGGTGAGTAAATAATATTGACCTCACCGTCTTCAACATTTTCATTCTAGCAAAGTTAATGAATGAACCAATAAAGGGTAATTTTAGTATTTCACAATAGCATGTGGAGACAATGTGTTTGTTCTACCTGTACTAGAAGA
>JASDQU011404253.1:51584-66416 GCA_032191745.1 Picea mariana
TTTTGGTTGAGCCAGACTGATGACCCTCATGCATTGTCGAACCTCCCTTTGCAGTTATAGATGAACAACTGAGATTAGAGCTCAGAGTTGCCTTGTCAAAGTCCTCTTGGAAGACAAACCCTGATCACTCTGAATGGGCACCCCTGATGGATGGTCCAAATCTGATCATCAATATCGAAGCCTCTCGAAAAGATGTCACATCATCTTACCAGCATGACACTATCAAAGCCAATATGGAGCCGCTACATGGACATGTGGAACCCACTGAATACACATGTAAATCTATCGAAACTGGGTGACATGTGTCCCACTTATTTGCCACATCATTGCTAGTGCATACTAGTGAGAAGGTGCCACGTGTTCAAGATGACATTAGCATGACAATTTTTTTTTTTTTTTCCTTAGCCAATTTTTTTCCCTCATAGCCCCAGATCAATGACCCTTAATGATCCTTGAACCTTTGATGGACAATCCAGATTTGTCTTGTTAAGTCCCTTTGGAGTCCCATCTTTGGAGTCTTGTCTAAAGCTCAAGCCTCGACCACTCCGAAGAGATGCCTCCAAAGGACAATCCATATATGATCTTCATTATAGCTCTAGATCAAGGATCCTTAGAGTTCCTCACGGGTCCCAGTTTTGAATAGCTCTGATGGGGCACCTCCGAAGGATGGTCCAAATATTCTTTCAGACCTCTTTCACGAGATATCGATCAATGGTACAGATTTAATCCACACCCCTAGGGCCTCAATTTATCATTACACATGGCCTTCCATCAGAGCACTGTCAGAGCCAATCAAAGGCTACCATGTGGAAATGTGGAACCCACCATATACACAATTCAATACACCTAAAATGGGTGACATGTGTCACATCCACCTACCATGTCAACATCATCATGGGCTCGACCAAAATCCATATATGGCTAAGGCATTAATAGTACTACACTAACATAACCCTAATAAAGATGCCATGATTATCTTCTCAATTTTGGTGTATTTAGTTGTGTGCAACATGTTTGATAAGATATTCATTATGGGAATACCAGAAAACTCTTTGTGAAAAGTACTCGTTCAGATTAACAACACATGTAATTCATGTATTTGACAAAAAGTACACAACCAAAACTTCATCATTAACAAACCATTATTTTTCTATCATTTTCCCATTGGGGACATTACAATGGTATCAGAGATGGTGATCTTTCCATCCTATGTGTTCATTCCATGGATGAGGGTTTATTAAGTGTTTGAAGAAACCCAAGCCAAAATCTACCAAATTAATACAACTTTATGTCATCCATGTTGAAGTTACTTATGAAGGTTAATCTGGAACGTTTGGATGCACTTTTGAGGCAGTTGGAGGAAAATAAATACATCCATGAATACTGGAAGTATCTAACATTGGATGAAGATGTTCTTGTAGCTTTATCCTTCAAAATATATTACTCCCTCATACATGGAAGTTGGCCCAAGGATTTGGATGGTGATTATTTTAAAAGCATAGGGCAGGAGGTAAAGAGGAATGAACATGAATGAAAGGTGGAGGAGAAATAATCTAGCCATGAGAAGGATGTGTGAAGAAAGGAAGATCAAACAATAGCATATGATACATCATCAGAGCTATCAGATGAGATCAATGACACTAGTGTGTTGGATGGGTATACCTCTGATGAATAAAAAAAAGATGAGAATGCAACAACTTATGATAACTATGATGAATTTTTCCTAATCAGCCCATGTTGCAGATCCAACATCTCTCACTATGCATAATGCTTATGATGAAGGTATTTCAAGAGTGATAACACCTTCATAGGATGAGGATTCATCACCATATCTCATTTATGATTCTGATTATGAGGAGGACATGATTGTACCTAAACATGATGATTAAATTAAACAAATACCCTTAGCATGGAAAGAGTTGGAGGACTGATTATTGGTCAAGGAAGAGGAGTAGATTGTACAAGTATTGATGAGGGAAGACAATGCTCATAAATGTATTGAAGAAATTATGTGGAAAACCCAATTGGAGGAGAATAAAAAGGGACTTGCATATGGAGTCACTAGTGCCTAATTGTTCATCATCAAAGAGGAACTAGAGTAGATGAAATCCAATTACTTGCAGTTGTTCATGGATAGGGACCTTGTTCTTAAGTTCGTTGAAGACAAGGAAAGGGAGATGGATAAGATTTGTTACAAACTTAGTTTGCCACACTCTTCATCATTGACAACAACATAAACTCTATGATCTTTGGCAGTAGTGACCCATGATGGAATGTGTAGCATGATCTAAGGGAGGATCCTCTTGTGACGATACCACACGAAGAATTCTCAGAGTTGAAGGGGCTTGAGGAGAGGTTTGACACAGAGGTTTTTGACCATGCACTTGTTTTGCATCACAGGGATCATGACCCATTTCTTGTGGATCAAGGCTTAGCTACAAAGGAGGTAGTTAAGCAAATTCCTTGTGGACCAGCCAACAAGGAAGTATATGCACCAATTGATTGGGGGATAGAGAATAGGACAAATGTGGATACATCACTTTGGGATATAGGTCTAGTTTATATTAGTGGAGTGATTGACACAGTGGCACATATAGGATACAGGGTGATACATGATGATACAGTGGTATGCAGTATATACAACAGTATATCGTGGTGTACAATGGGGTTTTCTAATGTTTCCCTCAGGGAGACCTTCAAACATGGACTTAAAACATATCATTGAGTTTGGTTCACTCAGGATCAATGAGTGGATGGATGATCTTCATGGAGAGGAATATTCCTCCAAGATTGACCTTCGATTGAGGTATCACCAGAGCGAAGACAGAGAGCGAGATACTTGAAGGGTCTCTCTCAGATGTTATCTTGAGTCCATGGTCATACCATTGGTGTTGACCAATGCACTTGACATTTTCCAGTCTTACAGGCAGTGGGAATGGAATCTAGTGCCATTTTATGATGCCAGTAGTATATTCGACAGGACGTGGAGGGTTCACCTGAGTCAGATGAGTGAGGCAGGTAGGATTATAGCCATGTTGGAGTTCTTTCATTTTGGGTATGTGATCAGTGAACAGGAGGAGATCTAGATTGTAATGTATCAATTCATAGAAATTTTAGTTGACCGAGTGGTGGATGGAACTATCCACTACAAAGGTTGCACACATGTAGTCCCTAAGTCCACACTTAGGGAGAATATTATGAGGGCTACACATGATTCACCTTTGGCAGGGAATTCTAGGTGCTCGTATGAGTATGAGGCACTGCATGTGATATGACTATTTTTTTGGGAGGTGTTTAGATTCCGTGGATTACTTGAGTACATTGACGGTGATATAGATAACAGGTTTCCCGGTGCAGTTTGGTAGGAGTCAAACATATTAGCAGGAACATAGTTGATTCCTAGTACTTGGTTTCCACTAGATGATGGCATAACAAGGACTTGGCTCATTTTGACTCCAATAGTTACTAGTATGGCACAACAACAACTAGCAGGTATTGGGAGTGGTGGACTTCCAATTTTGTGGTGGGATCCATAAATTCATCTGAGTGATAGATTGATTCAAATGATGATGATGATAGACATACCTATGACAGTGAGTGGTCTGCTTTATTTTTAGGACATTAGTAGAGAGGAGGTCAATATTTACTCTATATGGAAAAATAGATTCGAGGCCGACCATGGATTTGAAAACTTAGACTTCACTGAGACACCTTCGCAGTGGCAGATTCAAGATAGTGGTTTCAGTCCCTTCAAGGAGTTCAACTTGAGGTTCCAGGAGAGGAGGATGCAGACTGGGCACGTTGGTCCAACAATGATGACCAGAGTAGTGAAACGTCAACATAGTGGTACCTATCTGGGATTAGTTTGGTACCCTAGGATTACATTGCTTAGCAATTCAACTACTATTAAAGATGTGAGCATCTATTTTGACTTTCCAGAATTTACTTTTGGGTGACTTAGGAGTGGTTTCTTAGAGGAGTGGTCTTCCGAGGATAGATTGCACCACAAATTTACCAAGGATATAGTGGACCGATAGTTTGTCTCCAATGATTGACTAGTTCATGTGCTTTCCATTGGTATCTTACGAGTATGGGGAAACAAAGATGAAAAAGATATCTAGTGGAGGGATCTATAGAGTCCATGAGTATCTCATAGTCATTGTCAGTGACTAGGATAGAATTCCTTTTCCGATATCTGGGATCGGCTATGACAGTGGATTTACAGGCTGTTACTTCACATGGTTTTCTATGCCAACTATTATCCATGATAGTAGGTTCATCCCTTACAGGTATGTCAGCATGGAGTTACAAGAGAGGGGGATGTAAAGTGGGCATGACGATCAGATGACTATGATCCGAGTGGTGAACCATTAGCATGGTGGTTCCTTTTTGAGGATAGCTTGGGACCCTAGGATTTTAGTAGGAGACAATGCAACAGTTGATACAGAGGCGAGAGATAGTTTTTTCCTTCATGATATTTGTTCCCTATCAGAGTATTTCCTTGATTGGTTGATTGAGTTGTTGCATCACCGAGTGGAATTACTTGTGGGAGTTTTTCAAGATACCTCTGATTTCAGTTGATCCAGGTGGAAATCGATGGCCACCCACCTATTCCACTGACTCAAAATAGGGGTTTACACCTTGGCAGTTTTTCTACGTTTTTTTGGGTCCTAAAATTCCAGGGAGATTTTGAGGCCGAATGGAATATGTACTCCTAGTCTATACCTTTTGGAAGAGGTATAGAACGCCCCAAAGGGAGATCATATGCAAAATTTACGCCCTCGGGAAGTTGACATATAAACTACCCCCATTGGGGCCCAAAAACCTTTTGGTGTTTCATCTTCCGGGGTTAGGGTTTTGGTCTTTATTTATGTTAAAAAGTCCTTTGGAGCCTCATTGCAAACATATTCTTCTTTCGAATGAGTGTATCCATCACATCTCTTCTCAGAGATAAGTTGCCACCATTCTAGTGAGTCATTCACTCTGTATTTTATAATTTTGTACATTTCGTTCATTAATAGAAATTGTGTATTGTCATATCTCTTTATATTTATTGCAATATCTTTTTGTATTTTATTGCTATATCTCTACATTCATTTCATTCTCAAAATAATCTGGATCATCAGCACATTACCGAACCACGTCTGGAGCGGAGGATGCCTCACATCTTACAGGGTGGCTTGGGATCCTAGTATCATTTTCAGTTTCATTTTGGATCAGTGGATGGAGCGTCAGGTCTTGATGGAATTTCTTTTGGACGAGCAATATTTGGGAAGGGAGGATTTGTCATTTCCCCATTTTTGGATTACCCTGTTCGAGAGTGGAAATGATTTCCATGGTTTTTCAATGAAGAAAAAGGGATTCAAAAGGGGTTATTTAGTGACACTTAATTTGAATATGTTATGTATTTAAAGTGACATTGAGGAAATAAAATAACTTTAGATTAATAAGTTACTTAAATCCATTATTAAAATTGACTTTTAATATTAAAGTGAAAGTGAAAAAGGGGATAAGGGTCATTTGATTTAGTCAAACATGGGATAAGGGTTACATTTGATTTGGTCAAAAAAGGGAAAGTTCTAGAAGGCACGGAGAAAGGATGAAAGGAGGGGTAGAGCCTCACTTTGGCATTATGATTTGATCTCTCATTTTGGAAGTGCTCTTAGAGCCATTGTTTCTTTAGGTTTTAGAAAAACCCTTCCACTATTGGTTTGGTTTTGGTGGTGCAATATCCACCCTAGCTAGACAAGAGGGTAATCCATCTAGGATTTCCATTGGAGCCTAGACAAGAGGGGAATCCATCCGGGATTTCCATTGGAGATTTATTTGGTAGTTTGTGTTCATTTGGAGGTTTTACAGGCTTGTGCAAGATAATGGTGAATCTTTCGAAGGAGGCCGTAATCAGAATTTGTAGGTGCGAGGAGGGTTTATGAGAAACCGTGATATAGGACGACCCTGCGGGTTGATTATAGGGTGTCCCACAAGGCCCTCACTAGTTATCCAACCTTGTCATGTGAGACCCCATGAGATGTCCAGCCTCATCTCGCAAGCTCCTCTACAATTTAAGATTGTAGTCCTGAGTTGGGTACGGGAGGTCATATTGCTACAGTGAGTATTGAGGAGTAGATTGAGATAACATCGACGAGGCCTGTAAGTCATATAAGTATACAACTTGAGGAGATTTTGGCATCATCATCAGGTTTCTTGATTTTTTCTCTGTTAGTAGATACTGTAGCTTCTTCTAGCTAGTAGATCTGTTGTGTTCAGGAGGTTTTAGCAGCTGTTGTGACAACCATTAGCGATCTTTGTATTGTTTTTATTTGGTTTCTCATACCATAATAAAGATGCCATGTTTATCTTCTCAATTTCGGTGTATTCATTTGTGTGCAACATGTTTGATAAAATATTCATTATGGGTATACTAGAAAACTATTTGTGAAAATTACTCAATCAAATTAACAACACATGTAATGCAAGTATTTGACAAAAAGTACACAACCAAAACTTCATCATTGGTAGAAAACTATTACTTTCCTAGCATTTTCCCATTGGGGAGATTACAATTACGACACGTATTGCAACCCTCACACAAATTTGTGCCTCTAGAGTTACACCCATATCATTCGTGCATCCACACCTATTGTTTATCACAATACCCTCGAAATTGTGACATAATATAATTGCTTTGACAGAGCTATCTAGTGGAGGGATATTTAGAGTCCATGAGCATCCTAGATTCATTGTTAGTGACTGTAATATAATTGCTTTTCTGATATTCAAGGATTAGGTATGACAGTGGATTTACGGGCTATGACTTCACAAGGTTGCCTATGCCAGCTACTATTCATGATAGTAGGTTCATCCCTTACATGTATGCCAACATGGAGTTATAGGAGAGGGGGATGAAGAGTGGGCATGATGGTCAGGCGACTATGATCAAAGTGGCATAGAATAAACATGGTGGTTCCTTTCTGAGGATAGATTGGGACCCTGGGATTTCAGCAAGAGGTAGTGCGACAATTGACATGGAGGTGAGAGCTAGTTTATGCCTTCATGAGATTGGTTCCCTAGAAGATACGTTCCTTGATGGGTTGATCGAGTTGTTGCATCACCGAGTGGCCTTACTTGTGGGAGGCTTTCAAGATACCTCCGATGTCAATACATTACCGGACCACATCTTGAGTGGAGGATGCTTCACATCTTACAGGGTGGTTTGGGATCCTACTATCATTTTCAATTTTAGTCTGGATCATCCGATTGAGCGTCAGATTGTGATGGAATTGCTCGAGGAAAACAAATCTTTGGGAAGAGAGGATTTGTCCTATCCCCATTTCTGGATTACCCTGTTCGACAATGGAAATGACTTCCGTGGTTTGTTAGTGAAGAAAAAAGGAGTCAAAAGGGGTTATTTAATGTCACTTAATCAGAAGATGTTATGTATTTAAAGTGACTTCGAGGAAATAAAATAACTTTAGATTAATAAGTTACTTATCCATTATTAAAAGTGACTTTTAATCTTAAAGTGAAAGTGAAAAAGGGCATAAGGGTCATATTTGATTTAGTCAAAAAATGGATAAGGGTTACATTTGATTTCATCAAAAAAGGGAAAGTTCTAGAAGGCATGGAGAAAGGATAAAAGGAGGGGTAGAGCCTCACTTTGGAATTATGATTTGATCTCTCATTTTGGAAGTGCTCTTAGAGCCATTGTTTCGTTAGGGTTTAGCAAAACCCTTCCACTATTGGTTTGGTTTCGATGGTGCAATATTCACCCTAGCCTAGACGAGAGGGGAATCCATCCACGATTTCCATTAGATCCTAGACAAGAGGGGAATCCATCCAGTATTTCCATTGGAGCTTCATTTGGGAGTTTGTATTCCATTGGAGGTTTTACCGGCTTGCACAAGATATTGATGAATCTTTCGAAGGAGGCTGTATTCAGAATTTGCAGGTGAGAGGAGGGTTTCTAAGAAACCATGATAGAGGAAGACCCGACATGTTGATTATAGTTAGGGTGTCCCATGAGGCCCTCACTAGATGTCCAACCTTGTCACGCGAGACCCCGCTAGACATCCAACCTCGCCCCAAGAGGCCCTCTACAATTTAACATTGCAGTCCCAAGTTGGGTACATTCGGTCATATTGTTGTAGTGAGTATTCAGGAGCAGATCGAGACAACATTGACGAGGCTAGTTAGAGTAGTATACAACTTGAGGATAGTTTGGCATCATCACCAGGTTTCTTGATTTTTTCTCTATTATTAGATACTGTAGTTGTTTGCAGCCAATAGATCTATTGTGTTCAGGAGGGTTTAGCAACTGTTGTGACAACCATTAGCGATCTTTGTATTGTTGTTATTTGGGTTCTCATAACATACTCAAGATTCCATGTTTATCTTCTCAATTTTTGTGTATTCAGTTGTGTGCAACATGTTTGATAAAATATTCACTATGGGTATACTAGCAAACTATTCGTGAAAAGTACTCAATCACATTAACAACACATGTAATGCAAGTATTTGAAAAAAAGTACACAACTAAAACTTCATCATTAGAAGCAAACCATTATTTTCCTAGCATTTTCCCACTGGGAACATTACAATTATGACAGGTATTACAACCCACCAACTCAACAACATTGTCCTTAACAAAACCCATTATATGGGTTTTGGATTTGATTTAAATGATATGGAAGCTCAACAACATTGTCCTTAACAAAACCCATATTCCCAAATTGGTTCATACAAGGAAAAACTATCTTGAACGTGAAGTTGCTACCGGAATTCTAGGTAATCGATTGTTGTAGGAAATTATGGAAATTGTCTAAAAATCCTTTTCTAAAATACGACCGTAAAAACCTTATTACTCATTTTTTGAGGAATTTTCTAGTGTTTCTCTCAAATTATCATATTCTGCACAAAACCCATGTATTGGAATTTCTTAGATTGGCTTCATCGGTTTGCAAATGACACACAAAGATTGCTCCTGAAAACTATCCACTACAGGAAATCGGGTAGTGCATCTTCATTTTGACCATGCTACTTGGTTTCTGAATATGCTAAGGACTACCAAAACTTGTAAGTAGTTATGTAATCACAATATCTATTCTAAATAAACATCAAAACATGGAGAATTAAATAGAGATCAATAATTAAATACCTCATGAAGCTCATGTGAAGTAAAAGCCTCATAAAGTGGATAAATGTGGTGATATGAATAATAAAGGAGTGAGAATGAAAGAGTAACATAGGAAAAAGTAGTATATCTGACATTGCAAAATATGTCATAACCGAGGTTCAAAAAGAAGAGTAACCTCAGGATTTGTGTAGACCTACACATCCTAAATGTAGCTTGTGTATTGTTGAGCACTCAACACACCCTTAAAAAAATTTGACATTTTTCAAGGTACCACTTTCTTTTTTGACTTTTTTGATCTCCCATCATTTTGATTTTCTTTATTTATTGTTTTTGTTTTGATTTCCTTTACATTTTTCTTTGTTAGTCCATTTTGATCCCTAGATAAAGCTTAAAGAAAAATCTAGGTAAGAAATGCACACATTTATTTAAAGATGTCTAATAATAAAGGAGTAATCCAAAGAAGTACCTTAAGAGGAAACTCCTCAAAAAGCCCTATGGTATGATAGGATCAAGAGTATAAACAAGGAGGTAACAACGCAAATTAAAATGGATCGAACTAATGATGTATTAATGAAAATGTTGAACATCTCATCGGTGTGAGGGGTTGTTGTTAATAGATGTAGATGGGTTATATATTCGATTAATCACCGATGAGACCAAGGATTGAGGTTAGTAAATCCTGACTGTCTAATAAATATATTAAAGCAATAATGGGCATCGAAATTATCAAAGGAAAGGGCCTTGTTTGGATATTGTCATAGCTTCCATGTCGATGCCATGTCAACTTCCACGTTGATTTCAATGTCTGTCGTGTCACTTTCCACATCATCCACCATGTAATACACCATGCCACCTGACATGTAGATGCCACATCACTACCACATCATCTTGCATGTAAATGCGACATCACTACCATGTCACTAGACACATCATAATGTGTGGATAATCCCATGATCATTGGTGGTCGGGGTTTTTAGTGGAACATTTAGTAAGTAGGCACTCCTCTCCATTGATGTTGATGAAGTCAACATGCATCATCCAGATCAATTAGTCTTTCAAATTTCTCGTGAAAATGTTTCTCTTATATTTCCAAAGGTCTCATCGATGTCATTCATAATAGACCTAACATGAAAAGGAATATGTCAAATCCCTGATGTTGATGAGCCTTTTCATATAAAACTAATATCGATTGTCCAATCATGAGAGTGAGTAAATATGAACTGTTGAAATATTAATTCATGTCTCATCCATTCTTCATGGTTTTATTGAGCTCCACATCATACAACATATCTACATACCATATCACCGATCAACTATCAACATGCCACTTGTTTTCATGTCCCTTGACACAACATACATCTAATCATCAAAACACGTATGATTTCCACATCATCATATTGTACGGATTTCTAACACCTATGGTCACACCGAGGTTCGATGTTAAGTTATACACAATGTTAGTATTGTATTTGTTCTTTCAATTAAATGAAGGATGAATGGAGTTATAAGGCCAAGATTAGAGGAGTTAGCAACAAAAAGTCGAGCTTCGAGAGTCTCTGCACAACCCAAAGTCAAATTTTCCTATGGCAGCTTGAAGAATACAACAAAAAAAATACATGTCCTTGTGTGCATAAGACAAAAATTAAGTCCTCGTGTGTTTGTCGCATTCCAAAAGGGGCTTGTTGTAGTCTAAAAGGGGCTTGTCGCATGCTAAAAGGGACCTAATCCCTCATGTTCTTATTGGGGGTCAAAAAGGGGCTTGTCGCACCCCAAAAGAGGTTAAGAAAAAATAACCCAGGTGCTTATCATGGGACCAAGGTTTGGGAACCAAGCACTAAATGACTTGCAGAGCTTCACTGATCAGGCTGTACTTAGACATGTTTGATCAACGACCCATATTTCATTGCGCACCTGACCGTTTAAATCAATGGTTGTCGGAGTCCCCTCTTCAAGGTTTGATTTGAAGCCTAAGCCTTAAGCACTCCGATGGGATACCCCCGAAGAACACCCCAGATTTCAACACATTGTTAACCATGTCTCGAGAGATCAATGACCCAGATCTTTCCATAACCTAATGCACCAACTCAACATTATACGTGGCCTGCCAACAGAGTATTTTTAGAGCCAACTAGAGGCTCCCACTTGGACACGTGGAACCCAATGATTGCATAGGTAAAAATATCAAATATGAGTGACACATGTCATGCTTCCCTACCACGACAGTGCGATCGTGGGATGACTAAAAATTGACATGTGTCTAGGGTTATGTCAGTGTGAAGATCCATGCCTTAGCCGATTTTAAGTTTTTTTGGTTGAGTCAGACTGATGACACTCATGCATTGTCAAAAATCCCTTTGAAGTTCTAGATCAACGACTGAGATTAGAGCTCGGAGTCCCCTTGTCAGAGTCTTGTTGGAAGATAAACCCTGATCACTCTGAATGGGCACCCTTGATGGACAATCCAAATCTGATCATCGATCTTGAAGCCTCCCAAAAAGATGTCACGTCATCCTTCCAACATGACACTATCAATGCCAATATGGAGCTGCTACATGGACATGTGGAATCCACTGAATACACATGTAAATGTATCGAAACCGGGTGACATGTGTCCCATGTTTTTGCCACATCAGTGCCAATGCAGACTAGTGAGATGGTGCCACATGTTCAGGATGACTTCAACATGACGATTTTTTTTCCTTAGCCAGTTTTTTCCCCTCGTAACACCAGATCAATGACCCTTAATGATCCTCAAACCTTTGATGGAAAATCCATATTTGTCTTGTTGAGTCCCTTCAGAGTCCCATCTTCAGAGTCTTGTCTGAATCTCAAGCCCTGACCGCTCTGAAGAGATGCCTCCAAAGGACGATCCAGATCTGATCTTCACTACAACTCTACATTGAGGATTGTCGGAGTTCCTCACAAGTCCCGGTTCTAAATAGCTCTGATGGGGCACCTCCGAAGGATGGTCCAGATATTATTTCAGACCTCTTTCATGGCAAATCGATCAATGATACAAATTTAATCCACACCCCTAGGGTTTTTATTTAGAATTACACATGGTCTTCCATCAGAGCACTATTAGATCCAATCAGAGGCTGCCATGTGGACATGTGGAACCCACCATATACAAAATTCAATACACCTAAAATGGGTGACATGTGTCACATCCGCCTACCATGTCAGCATCATCATGGGCTCGACCAAAATCCAGAGACGACTAAGGCATTAATAGTACTTCACTAACATTACCCTAATAATGATGCCATGATTATCTTCTCAATTTTGGTGTATTCAGTTGGGTGCAACATGTTTGATAAGATATTCATTATGGGAATACTAGCAAATTTTTTTTGAAAAGTAATTAATCAGATTAAAAACACATGTAATGCAAGTATTTGACAAAAAGTACACAACCAAAACTTCATCATTAACAACAAACCATTATTTTCCTATCATTTTCCCACTGGGGACATTACAGTGGTATCATAGTTGGTGATCTTTCCATCATGTTTGTTCATTCCATGGATGAGGGTTTATTAAGTGTTTGATGAAACCCATGCCAAAATCTACCAAATTACTACAAATTTATGTTAGCCATGTTGAAGTTACTCAAAATGGTTAAACTAGAACGCTTGGATGCACTTTTGAGGCAGTTGGAGGAAAATAAATACATCCATGACTACTTGAAGTATCTAACATTGGATGAAGATGTTCGTGTATATTTATCCTTCAAAATCTATTACACACTCATACATGGAATTTTTCCCAAGGATTTGGATGAGGATTATTTTAAAAGCATAGGGTAGGAGGTAAAGAAGAATGGACATGAAGGAAAGGTGGAGGAGAAAGCATCTAGCCATGAGAAGGATGTGTGCAGAAAGGAAGATCAAAGAATAGCCTATGATACATCATCAGAGCTATCATATGAGATCGATGAAACTAGTGTGTTGGATGAGTATACCTCTGATGAATCAACAAAATATGAGAATGCAACATCTTATGATAACTATGATGAAATTTTCCTAATCAGCCCATGTTGCAGATCCAACATCTCTCACTATACATAATTCTTATGATGAAGGTATTTCAAGAGTGATAGAACCTACACAGGATGAGGATTCATCAACATATATCATTTATGATGTTGATGAGGAGGAGGCCATGATTGTACCTAAACATGGTGATGAAATTAAACAAAGACCCTTAGCATGGCAAGTGTTGGAGGACCGATTATTGGTCAAGGAAGAGGAGCAGATTGTACAAGTATCGACGAGGGAAGATGGTGCTGATAAATTTATTGAAGACATTATGTGGAAAACCCAATTGGAGGAGAGGAAAAAGGGGCTTGCAATGGAGTTACTAGTTCCCAATTGCGTATCATCAAAGAGGAACTAGAGTAGACGAACTCTGATTACTTGCAGTTGTTCATGGATAGGGACCTTGCTCTTAAGTTCACTAGAGACAAGGAAAGAGAGATTGAGGAGATTTGTTGCCAACTTAGTTTGGCATGCTCTTCATCATTGAAAGCAGCCGAGACTCCATAATATTTGGAATAAGTGACACATGAGGGAATGCGTGGCACTCATGATCTAAGGGAGGAGCCTCTTGTGACGATACCACACGAAGAATTTTCAGAGTTGCAGGGGATTGAGGAAAGGTTTGACACAAAGGTTTTTGACCATGCACTTGTTTTGCATCACAGGGATCATGGCCCATTTCTTGTAGCTCAAGGCTTAGATACAGAGGAGGTAGTTAAGAAAATTCCTTGTGGACCAGCCAACAAGGAAGTATATGCACCAATTGATTGGGGGATAGAGTATAGGACAAATGTGGATACATCACTTTGGGATCGAGGTCTAGTTGATATTAGTGGAGGGAATGACAAAGTGGCAGATATAGGATACAGGGTGATACATGATGATACAGTGGTATAAAGTATATACAACCTTATATCGTGGTGTACAACGGGGTTTTGGAATGTTTCCCTCAGGGAGACCTTCAGACAGGGACTTCAAACATATCATTGAGTTTGGTTCACCCAGGATCGATGAGTGGATGGATGATCTTCATGGAGAGGAATATTCCTCGAATATTGACATTTGATTGGAGTATCACCAGAGCGGGGACAAAGAGCAGGATACCTGAAGGATCACTCTTAGATGTTACCTTGAGTCCATGGTCATACCATTGTGGTTAACGAATGCACTTGACATTTTCCAGTCTTGCAGGCAGTGGCAATGGAATCTAGTGCCATTTTATGATACCAATAGTATATTCGACAGGATATGGAGGTTTCACCCGAGTCAGATGAGTGAGGCAGGTAGGATTATAACCATGTTGGAGTTATTTCATTTGGGCTATGAGATCAGTGAACAAGAGGAGATCCAGATTTTAATGGATCAATTCATAGAGATTTTAGTTGACCGAGTGGTGGATGGAACTATCCACTATAGAGGTCGTAGACATGTAGTCCCTGAGTCCACACCTAGGGAGAATATTATGAGGGCTACACATGATTCACCTTTG
Source organism: Picea mariana (assembly GCA_032191745.1). Lineage (NCBI taxonomy): Eukaryota > Viridiplantae > Streptophyta > Pinopsida > Pinales > Pinaceae > Picea > Picea mariana. Next base: position 66,247 of record JASDQU011404253.1, read on the forward strand.
GCAGGGTATTCTAGGTGCTCATATGAGTATGAGGCAGTGCAGGTGATGGGGATATTTTTTGGGGAGGTGTATAGACTCTGTGGATTACTTAAGTACATTGACGGTGATTAAGATAGCAGGTTTCCCAGTGTAGTTTGGCAGGATTCGAACATATTAGCATGAATGAAGTT
>JASDQU011404253.1:82260-95750 GCA_032191745.1 Picea mariana
AGAGAGGTGCGCTACCCTTTGTTTGGCTATCTAGCATAGGGTTTGCTTCCGGAGGAATTCTCAGTCAAGGTTAAGGTGATCGAAGGGAGGCTTCGGCCTATGGTTGGGTGACGAAGGTATCGTCAATGGTAAAATGAGCACACTATCTTCTATATTCTAACAATAGGCTCATAGAAGGAGTGGAAAACTCCAAAAACTTTGTAACAAACAACCTGATCTACTCCACAGTTTCTCCCACATGGATGAATATCTCTGGTAAGCACAGGTGGATGAGAAGTTGATGCCGGTTGACTGTCCTCAGACGATGGCTTCTCTGGAGAAGAGATAAACTGCCCCTTCTGTTGGTCCTCTTATTTATCTGAGTACTCATTAAATATGGGTGAGCATAGAACTCTTTTATCTTGCAAAGAAAAATGAGCGACCTCTTGATTCTTCCCTTCAATCCTGGGTAAAAATACATCATGGGAAACCTCTTGAAGGAAAGGAGAAGAATCTGCCTCCACAACTATCTCTTCTTTTACAACTGAGACAACATGTGCATCAGGGGTAGAAAATGATACATCTATGGATATGCAATCATCAACACTATCAACACTCATATCTGGAAGGCTTTCTTCTCAGGAAATAGAAAGAGAAAAGCTTTCATCCACATCCTTGCTTTCTCTCTCAATCAGATCTTCATCGGACTCATCACACAAAGAACACTCTATCATCTGCAGAATGTGGAGTGTAAATCTCTTACAATAGTCATAAAAAATAAGATGAGTCGGGTAAATCTTCCTGTAATATGAATTAAAAGCATCGTGAAAATCCTTCAAAGAATGGATACTAGCAGCAGGGAGAGATTGACACCATTTAGCAAGGAGAGATTGGCCATGCTTGCTACCTCTAAATCTTGGAAGATAATCATCCCATTCATTTATAGCCGACACTGGATGTGGATAACCAGCGATGGCTGAGAAATTGAAGGGGGCAAATCTTCGAGCCAGGAATTTGTCCATTTCAGACCAATGGAGTCACCAATCGATCCTTTAACCATGGATTCACCAGGTGAAAGATATGCATAATGAGGGTGTCTGGTCTTTGTTCACCATCAAAGACCAGATCTGATCGTTGTGTTATCTTGGGGGGCTGTAGTTGTAGGCATCCGCACTGCAACAATGGAGTCGACACAATGGAGTCGCCAGGTGCAAGCGCAATCTTCAAAGGTTTTGATGTCTGATGCACCTTCAGAATCAAAAGTTCGTTGTCATTCTACCCAGGGAAAATATTCAATCATGAATCCTCCCCTGCGAATGTGTCTCAATGAAGTCTAAGTTTGCAAATCCATGGCCGGCCTCAAGTCCGTTTTTCCATATAGAGTAAATATCAACCTCCTCTCTACTGATGACCCAAAAATAAAGTAGACCACTCACTTTCATAGTTATGTCAATCATCATCATCATTTGAATCAATCTATCACTCAGATGAATTCCCGAATCCCACCAAAAAATTGGAAGTCCACCACTCCCAATACATGCTAGTTGTTGTTGTGCCATACTAGTAACTATTTGAGTCAAAATGAGCCAAGTCCCTGGTATGCCATCATCTAGTGGAAACCAAGTACTAGGAATCAACTTCGTTCATGCTAATATGTTTGAATCCTTCCAAACTGCACCGGGAAACCTGTTATCTTAATCACCATCAATGTACTCAAGTAATCCACGGAGTCTAAACACCTCCCCAAAAAATATCTCCATCACCTACACTGCCTCATACTCATATGAGTACCTAGAATGCCCTGCCAAAGGTGAATCATGTGTAGCCCTCATAATATTCTCCCTAGGTGAGGACTCAGGGACTACATGTCTACGACCTCTATAGTGGATATTTCCATCCACCACTCGGTCAGCTAAAATCTCTATGAATTGATCCATTAAAATCTGGATCTCCTCTTGTTCATTGATCACATAGCCCAAATGAAATAACTCCAACATGGTTATAATCCTACCTGCCTCACTCATCTGACTCAGGTGAAGCCTCCACATCCTGTCGAATATACTATTGGTATCATAAAATGGCACTAGATTCCATTGCCACTGCCTGCAAGACTGGAAAATGTCAAGTGCATTGGTCAACCACAATGGTATGACCATGGACTCAAGGTAACATCTAAGAGTGATCCTTCAGGTATCCCACTCTTTTTCCCCGCTCTGGTGATACTCCAATCGATGGTCAATATTTGAGGAATATTCCTCTCCATGAAGATCATCCATCCACTCATCAATCCTGGGTGAACCAAACTCAATGATATGTTTGAAGTCCCTGTTTGAAGGTCTCCCCAAGGGAAACATTCCAAAACCCCATTGTACACCATGATATAAGGTTGTATATACTTTATACCACCGTATCATCATGTATCACCATGTATCCTATATGTGCCATTTTGTCATTCTCTCCACTAATATCAACTAGACCTCGATCCCAAAGTGATGTATCCACATTTGTCCTATACTCTATCCCCCAATCAATTGGTGCATATACTTCCTTGTTGGATGGTCCACAAGAAATTTTCTTAACTACCTCCTCTGTATCTAAGCCTTGAGCTACAAGAAATGGGCCATGATCCTTGTGATGCAAAAGAAGTGCATGGTCAAAAACCTTTGTGTCAAACCTTTCTTCAATCCCCTGCAACTCTAAAAATTCTTTGTGCGGTATCATCACAAGAGGCTTCTCCCTTAGATCATGAGTGCCACTCATTCCCTCATGTGTCACTTATTCCAAAGATTATGGATTCTTATATGCTTTCAATGATGAAGCGCATGCCAAACTAAGTTGGCAACCAAGCTCCTCGATCTCTCTTTCCTTGTCTTCAACGAACTTAAGAGCAAGGTCCCTATCCATGAACAACTGCAAGTAATCAGATTTCGTCTGCTCTAGTTCCTCTTTGATGATACACAATTGGGAACTAGTGACTCCATTGCAAGTCCCTTTTTCCTCTCCTCCATTTGGGTTTTCCACATAATGTCTTCAATAAATTTAAGAGCACTATCTTCCCTCATCGATACTTGTACAATATTCTCCTCTTCCTTGACCAATAATCGGTCCTCCAACACTTGCCATGCTAAGGGTCTTTGTTTAATTTCATCACCATGTTTAGGTATAATCATGGCCTCCTCCGCATCAACATCATAAATGAGATATGTTGATGAATCCTCATCCTATGTAGGTTCTATCACTCTTGAAATACCTTCATCATAAGAATTATGCATAGCGAGAGATGTTGGATCTGCAACATGGGCTGATTAGGAAAATTTCATCATAGTTATCATAAGATGTTGCATTCTCATATTTTGTTGATTCATCAGAGGTATACCCATCCAACACACTAGTGTCATCGATCTCATCTGATAGCTCTGATGATGTATCATAGGCTATTCTTTGATCTTCCTTTCTGCACACATCCTTCTCATGGCTAGATGCTTTCTCCTCCACCTTTCCTTCATGTTCATTCTTCTTTACCTCCTGCCCTATGCTTTTAAAATAATCCTCATCCAAATACTTGGGAAAACTTCCATGTATGAGTGTGTAATAGCTTTTGAAGGATAAATATACACGAAAATCTTCATCCAATGTTAGATACTTCAAGTAGTCATGGATGTATTTATTTTCCTCCAACTACCTCAAAAGTGCATCCAAACATTTTGGATTAACCATTTTGAGTAACTTCAACATGGATAACATAAATTTGTAGTAACTTGGTAGATTTTGGCTTGGGTTTCATCAAACACTTAATAAACCCTCATCCATGGAATGAACAAACATGATGGCAAGATCACCAACTATGATACCACTGTAATGTCCCTAGTGGGAAAATGATAGGAAAATAATGGTTTGTTGTTAATGATGAAGTTTTGGTTGTGTACTTTTTGTCAAATACTTGCAATACATGTGTTTTTAATCTGATTGAGTACTTTTCAAAAACAATTTGCTAGTATTCGCATAATGAATATCTTATCAAACATGTTGCACCGAACTAAATACACCAAAATTGAGAAGATAATCATGGCATCTTTATTAGGGTAATGTTAGTGTAGTAATATTAATGCCTTAGTCGTCTCTGGATTTTGGTCGAGCCCATGATGATGCTGACATGGTAGGCGGATGTGACACATGTCACCCATTTTAGGTGTATTTAATTTTGTATATGGTGGGTTCCACATGTCCACATGGGAGCCTCTGATTGGATCTAATAGTGCTCTGATGGAAGACCATGTGTAATTCTAAATATACACCCTAGGGGTGTGGATTAAATCTGTATCATTGATCGATCTCCCATGAAAGAGGTCTGAAATAATATCTAGACCATCCTTCGGAGGTGCCCCATCAGAGCTATTTAGAACCGAGACTCGTGAGGAACTCCGACAATCCTCGATCTAGAGTTGTAGTGAAGATCAGATCTGGATCGTCCTTTGGAGGCATCTCTTAGGAGCGGTCGGGGCTTGAGCTTCAGACAAGACTCCGAAGATGGGACTCTGAAGGGACTCAACAAGACAAATATGGACTGTTCATCATAGGTTTGAGGATCATTAAGGGTCATTGATTTGGTGCTACGGGGGAAAAAAGTGGCTAAGGAAAATAAATCGTCGTGTTGAATTCATCCTGAACATGTGGAACCTTCTCACTGGTTTGCATTGGCACTGATGTGGCAAACAAGTGGGACACATGTCACCTGGTTTTGATCCATTTACAGGTGTATTCAGTGGGTTCCATATGTCCATGTGGCAGCTCCATATTGGCATTGATAGTGTCATGTTGGAAGGATGACGTGACATCTTTCTAGGAGGCTTCAAGATCAATGATCAGATCTAGAATGTCCATCAAGGGTGCTCATTCAGAGTGATCAGGATTTGTCTTCCAACAAGACTCTGACAAGGGGACTCTGAGCTCTAATCTTAGTCGTTGATCTAGAACTGTAAAGGGAGGTTCGACAATGCATGAGTGTCATCAGTCTGACTCAACCAAAAAAACTTAAAATCGGCTAAGGCATGGATCTTCACGCTGACGTAACCCTAGACACATGGAAATTTTTAGTCATCCCAGGATGGTACTGTCATGGTAGGGAAGTATGACATGTGTCACTCATATTTGATATTTTTACCTATGCATCCGTTGAGTTCCACATGTCCAAGTGGGAGCCTCTAGTTGGCTCTAAAAATACTCTGTTGGCAGGCCACGTGTAATGTTGATTTGGTGCATTGGGTTATGGACAGATTTGGGTCATTGATCTCTCAGTACATGGTTAACAATGTGTTGAAATCTGGGGTGTTCTTCGGGGGTGTCCCATCGAAGTGCTTAAGGCTTAGGCTTCAAATCAGACCTTGAAGAGGGGACTCCGACAACCATTGATTTAAACGATCAGGTGCGCAATGAAATATGGGTCGTTGATCGAACATGTCTAAGTACAATCTGATCAGTGAAGCTTCACAAGTCCTTTAGCGCTTGGTTCCCAAACCTTGGTCCCATTATAAGCACCTGGGTTATTTTTTCTTAACCTCTTTTGGGCTGCGACAAGCCCCTTTTTGACCCCCAATAAGAACATGAGGGATTAGGTCCCTTTTAGCATGCGAAAAGCCCCTTTTAGACTACAACAAGCCCCTTTTGGAATGCGACAAACACACGAGGACTTAATTTTTGTCTTATGCGCACAAGGACATGTATTTTTTTTGTTGTATTCTTCAAGCTGCCATAGGAAAATTTGACTTTGGGTTGTGCAGAGACTCTCGAAGCTCGACTTTTTGTTGCTAACTCCTCTAATCTTGGACTTATAACTCCAGTCATCCTTCATTTAATTGAAATAACAAATACAATACTAACATTGTGTATAACTTAACATTGAACCCCGGTGTGACCATAGGTGTTCGAAATCCGTACAATATGCTGATGTGGAAATCATACATGTTTTGATGATTAGATGTATGTTGTGTCAAGGGACATGAAAACAAGTGGCATGTTGATAGTTGATTGGTGATATGGTATGTAGATATGTTGTATGATGTGGATCTCAATAAAACCATGAAGAATGGATGAGGCATGAATTAATATTTCAACAATTCATATTTACTCACTCTCATGATTGGACAATCGATATTAGTTTTCTATGAAAAGGCTCATCAACATCAGGGAGTTGACATATTCCTTTTCATGTTAGGTCTATTATGAATGACATCGATGAGACCTTTGGAAATCTAAGAGAAACATTTTCACAAGAAATTTGAAAGACTAATTGATCTAGATTATGCATGTTGACTTCATCAACATCAATGGAGATAAGTGCCTACTTACTAAATGTTCCACTAAAATCCCCGACCACCAATGATCATGGGATTATCCACACATTATGATGTGTCTAGTGACATGGTAGTGGTGTCGCATTTACATGCAAGATGATGTGGTAGTGATGTGGCATCTACATGTCAGGTGGCATGGTGTATTACATGGTGGATGACGTGGAAAGTGACACGACAGACACTGAAAACAACATGGAAGTTGACATGGCATCGACATGGAAGCTGTGACAGTATCCAAACAAGTCCCTTTCCTTTGATAAGTTCGATGGCCATTATTGCTTTAATATATTTATCAGACGGTCAGGATTTACTAACCTCAATCCTTGGTCTCATCGGTGATTAATCGAATATATAACCCATCTACATCTATTAACAACAACCCCTGACACTGATGAGAAGTTCAACATTTTCATTAATACATCATCAATTCGATCCATTTTAATTTGTGTTGTTACCTCCTTGTTTATACTCTTGATCCGATCATACCATAGGGCCTTTTGAGGAGTTTCCTCTTAAGGTATTTCTTTGGATTACTCCTTTATTATTAGACATCTTTAAATAAATGTGTGCATTTCTTACCTAGATTTTTCTTTAAGCTTTATCTAGGGATCAAAATGAACTAACAAAGAAAAATGTAAAGGAAATCAAAACGAAAACAATAAATAAAGAAAACTAAAATGATGGGAGATCAAAAAAGTCAAAAAGAAAGTGGTACCTTGAAAAATGTCAAATTTTTTTAAGGGTGTGTTGAGTGCTCAACAATAAACAAGATACATTCAGGATGTGTAGGTCTACACAAATCCCGAGGTTACTCTTCTTTTTGAACCTCGGTTTTGACATATTTTGCAATGTCAGATAGACTACTTTTTCCTATGTTACTCTTTCATTCTCACTCCTTTATTATTCATATCACCACATTTATCCACTTTATGAGGCTTTTACTTCACATGAGCTTCATGAGGTATTTAATTATTGATCTCTATTTAATTCCCCATGTTTTGATGTTTATTTAGAATAGATATTGTGATTACATAACTACTTACAAGTTTTGGTAGTCCTTAACATATTCAGAAACCAAGTAGCATGGTCAAAATGAAGATGCACTACCCAATTTCCTGTAGTGGATAGTTTTCAGAAGCGATCTTTGTGTGTCATTTGCAAACCGATGAAGCCAAACTAAGAAATTCCAATACATGGGTTTTGTGCACAATATGATAATTTGAGAGAAATGCTAGAAAATTCCTCAAAAAATGAGTAATAAGGGTTGTACGTTCATATTTTAGAAAAGGAGTTTTAGACAATTTCCATAATTTCCCGCAACAGTCGATTTCCTAGAATTCTGGTAGCAACTTCACGTTCAAGATAGTTTTTCCTTGTATGAACCAATTTGGGAATATGGGTTTTGTTAAGGACAATGTTGTTGAGCTTCCATATCATTTAAATCAAATCCAAAACCCCTATAATGGGTTTTGTTAAGGACAATGTTGTTGAGTTGGTGGGTTGCAAGACCTGTCATAATTGTAATGTTCCCAGTGGGAAAATGCTAGGAAAATAATGGTTTGCTTCTAATGATGAAGTTTTGGTTGTGTAATTTTTTTAAAATACTTGCATTACATGTGTTGTTATTGTGATTGAGTACTTTTCACGAATAGTTTTCTAGTATACCCATAATGAATATTTTATCAAACATGTTGCACACAACTGAATACACAAAAATTGAGAAGATAAACATGGAATCTTTATTATGTTATGAGAACCCAAATAACAACAATACAAAGATCGCTAATGGTTGTCACAACAATTGCTAAACCCTCCTGAACACAACAGATCTACTGGCTGCAAACAACTATAGTATCTAATAATAGAGAAAAAATCAAGAAACCTGGTGATGATGCCAAACTATCCTCAAGTTGTATACTACTTTAACTAGCCTCGTCAATGTTGTCTCAATCTGCTCCTGAATACTCACTACAACAATATGACTGAACGTACCCAACTCAAGATTGCAATGTTAAATTGTAGAGGGCCTCTCGGGACGAGGCTGGATGTCTAGTGGGGTCTCGCGTGACAAGGTTGGACAACCAGTGAGGGCCTTATGGGACACCCTAACTATAATCAACATGTCGGGTCTTCCTCTATCATGGTGTCTTAGAAACCCTCCTATCACCTGCAAATTCTGAATACAGCCTCCTCCGAAAGATTCGTCAATATCTTGTGCAAGCCGGTAAAACATCCAATGGAATACAAACTCCCAAATGAAGCTCCAATGGAAATACTGGATGGATTCTCCTCTTGTTTAGGCTCTAATGGAAATCATGGATGGATTCCCCTCTTGTCTAGGCTAGGGTGGATATTGCACCATCGAAACCAAACCAATAGTGGAAGGGTTTTGCTAAACCCTAACGAAACAATGGCTCTAACAACACTTCCAAAATGAGAGATCAAATCATATTTCCAAAGTGAGGCTCTACCCCTCCTTTTATCCTTTCTCCATGCCTTCTAGAACTTTCTCTTTTTTGATGAAATCAAATGTAACCCTTATCCATTTTTTGACTAAATCAAATATGACCCTTATGCCCTTTTTCACTTTCACTTTAAGATTAAAAGTCACTTTTAATAATGGATAAGTAACTTATTAATCTAAAGTTATTTTATTTCCTCAATGTCACTTTAAATACATAACATCTTCTGATTAAGTGACATTAAATAACCCCTTTTGACTCCTTTTTTCTTCACTAACAAACCACAGAAGTCATTTCCATTGCCGAACAGGGTAATCCAGAAATGGGGGTATGACAAATCCTCTCTTCCCAAAGATTTATTTTCCTCGAGCAATTGCATCACAATCTAACACTCAATCAGCTGATCCAGACTGAAATTCAAAATGATAGTAGGATCCCAAACCACCCTGTAAGATGTGAAGCATACTCCGCTCAAGATGTGGTCCGATAATGTACTGACATCGGAGGTATCTTGAAAGCCTCCCACAAGTAAGGCCATGCAGTGATGCAACAACTCGATCAACCCATCAAGGAATGTCTCTTCTAGGGAACCAATCTCATGAAGGCATAAACTAGCTCTCACCTCCATGTCAATTGTCGCACTGCCTCTTGCTGAAATCCCAGAGTCCCAAGCTATCCTTAGAAAGGAACCACCATGTTTATGCTATGCCACTTTGATCATAGTCGTCTGACCATCGTTCCCACTCTTCATCCCCCTCTCCTATAAATCCATGTTGGCATACATGTAAGGGATGAACCTACTATCATGAATACTAGCTGGCATAGGCAACCTTGTGAAGTCATAGCCCGTAAATCCACTGTCATGCCTAATCCCTGAATATCAGAAAAGAAATTATATTATAGTCACTGAAAATGACTCTAGGATGCTCATGGACTCTAAATATCCCTCCACTAGATAGCTCTGTCATATGCGTTGCCCCATACTCGGAAGATACCATTGGAAAGTGCATGAACTGGTCAATCACTCGAGACAAACTATCGGTCTAATATATCCTTGGTAAATCTACGATGCAATTTGTCCATAGGATCTATGATCCATAGGGACAAATACTACATCCATCCTGTGGAATGAGTATACCTCGACCTACTCTACTGAAAATTTGTATACTCCCCTACATCATCCGTGAGGCCTCTCTATGCAAATCTCTCTTAGCTCTGCCTGGACGATGTGAAGCGCTCTCTACTCCTAGTACTAATATGCAAGGTGTTGATTCAAGAACCCATATTCTTGTTCCTAGTAATCTAGGCTATCATAAGATTATTGTCTGAGTCAACCAGAGAGTAGACTGATCCCAAGATCAAAACTATCCATTGTAATAATCCAAGGAATTCATGTGGTACCTAAAAAAAAGACGGGCCACGTGAATGGGAGAGGAAAGGTGGAATAAGGTTAACAATCTATCTATCTCTTCTAGATTGTCATACACCCATCCCGATAGACAAGAATCTAAGTGCTTTGTGATGGATTTCGTGTTCAAGCTCGAAGATAATGGTGGAGGGGGAGAAATATCATTAGTAGATATTGCAAAGTAGAGACATGAAAAAATACTCAGAAATTACATCCACACACTTCACTCATGGAAGGTTTTGTGACAATTTCAAGGGTATTGTGATAAACAATAGGTGTGGATGCATGAATGATATGGGCATAACTGTAGAGGCACAAATTCACGTGAGGGTTGCAATACGTGTCGTAATTGTAATCTCCCCAATGGGAAAATGCTAGGAAAGTAATAGTTTTCTACCAATGATGAAGTTTTGGTTGTGTGCTTTTTGTCAAATACTTTCATTACATGTGTTGTTAATTTGATTGAGTAATTTTCACAAATAGTTTTCTAGTATGCCCATAATGAATATTTTATCAAACATGTTGCACACAAATGAATACACCGAAATTGAGAATATAAACATGGCATCTTTATTATGGTATGAGAAACCAAATAAAAACAATACAAAGATCGTTAATGGTTGTCACAACAACTGCTAAAACCTCCTAAACACAACATATCTACTGGCTATAAGAAGCTATAGTATCTACTAACAGAGAACAAATCAAGAAACCTGGTGATGATGCCAAAATCTCCTCAAGTTGTATACTTCTATGACTTACAGGCCTCATCGATGTTATCTTGATCTACTCCTCAATACTCATTGTAGCAATATGACCTCCCGTACCCAACTCAGGACTACAATCTTAAATTGTAGAGGAGCTTGCGAGATGACGCTGGACATCTCATGGGGTCTCACATGACGAGGTTGGATAACTAGTGAGAGCCTCGTGGGACACCCTATAATCAACCCACAGGGTCATCCTATATCATGGTTTCTCATAAACCCTCCTCGCACCTACAAATTCTGATTACGGCCTCCTTCGAAAGATTCACCATTATCCTGCACAAGCCTATAAAACCTCCAAATGAACACAAACTACCAAATAAATCTCCAATGGAAATCCTGGATGGATTCCCCTCTTGTCTAGGCTCCAATGGAAATCCTAGATGGATTACCCTCTTGTCTAGCTAGGGTGGATATTGCACCACCGAAACCAAACCAATAGTGGAAGGGTTTTTTGAAAACCTAACGAAACAATGACTCTATGAGCATTTCCAAAATGAGATATCAAATAATAATGCCAAAGTGAGGCTCTACCCCTCCTTTTATCCTTTTTCCATGCCTTCTAGAACTTTCCCTTTTTTGACCAAATCAAATGTAACCCTTATCCCATGTTTGACTAAATCAAATGACCCTTATCCCCTTTTTCACTTTCACTTTAATATTAAAAGTCAATTTTAATAATGGATTTAAGTAACTTATTAATCTAAAGTTATTTTATTTCCTCAATGTCACTTTAAATACATAGCATATTCAAATTAAGTGACATTAAATAACCCCTTTTGACTCCCTTTTTCTTCATTGACAAACCATGGAAATCATTTCCACTCTCGAACAGGGTAATCCAAAAATGGGGAAATGACAAATCCTCCCTTCCCAAATATTGCTTGTCCTAAAGAAATTCCATCAAGACCTGACGCTCCATCGACTGATCCAAAATGAAACTGAAAATGATACTAGGATCCCAAACCACCCTGTAAGATGTGAGGCATCCTCTGCTCCAGACATGGTTCGGTAATGTACTGATGATCCAGATTATTTTGAGAATGAAATGAATGTAGAGATATAGCAATAAAATACAAAAAGATATTGCAATAAATATAAAGAGATACAACAATACACAATTTCTATTAATGAACGAAATGTACAAAATTGTAAAATGCAGAGTGAATGACTCACTAGAATGGTGGCAACTTATCTCCGAGAAGAGATGTGATGGATACACTCATTCGAAAGAAGAATATGTTTGCAATGAGGCTCCAAAGGAATTTTTAACATAAATAAAAACCAAAACCCTAACCCCGGAAGATGAAACACCAAAAGGTTTTTGGGCCCCAATGGGAGTAGTTTATACGTCAACTCCCTGAGGGCATAAATTTTTTATACGATCTCCCTTTGGGGCATTCTATACCTATTCCAAAAGGTCTGGACTAGGAGTACATATTCCATTCGGCCTCAAAATCTCCCTGGTAGTTTAAGACCCGAAAAACCGTAGAAAAACTGCCAAGGTGGAAACCCCTATTTTGAGTCAGTGGAATAAGTGGGTGGCCATCGATTTCCACCTGGATCAACTGACATCAGAGGTATCTTGAAAAATTCCCACAAGTAATTCCACTCGGTAATGCAACAACTTAATCAACCAATCAAGGAAATACTCTGATAGGAACAAATATCATGAAGGTAGAAACTATCTCTTGCCTCTATATCAATTGTTGCGCTATCTCCTACTAAAATCCTAGGGTCCCAAGCTATCCTCAGAAAGGAACCACCATGCTAATGTTGTACCACTCAGATCATAGTCATCCGACCGTCATGCCCACTTTACATCCCCCTCTCTTGTAACTCCATGCTGACATACCTGTAAGGGATGAACCTACTATCATGAATAATAGCTGGCATAGGAAACCATGTGAAGTAACGGCCTGTAAATCCACTGTCATAGATGATCCCAGATATTGGGAAAGGAATTCTATCCTAGTCACTGACAATGACTATGGGATACTCATGGACTCTAGAGATCCCTCCACTAGATAGAGTTTTCATCTTTGTTGCCCCATACTTGTAAGATACCAATGGAAAGCACATGAACTAGTCAATCATTGGAGACAAACTATCAGTCCACTATATCCTTGGTAAATTTGTGGTGCAATCTATCCTTGGAAGACCACTCCTCTAAGAAACCACTCCTAAGTCACCCAAAAGTAAATTCTGGAAAGTCAAAATAGATGCTCAAATATTGAATAGTAATTGAATTGCCAAGAAATGTAATCCCAGGGTACCAAACTAATCCTAGATAGGTACCACTATGTTGATGTTGCACTACTCTGATCATCATCATTGGACCAACGTGCCCAGTCTGCATCCTCCTCTCCTAGAACCTCGAGTTGAACTCCTTGAAGGGACTGAAACCACTATCTTGAATCTGCCACTACGAAGGTGTCTCAATGAAGCCTAAGTTATCAAATCCATGGTCGGCCTCAAGTCTATTTTTCCATATAGAGTAAATATTGACCTCCTCTCTACTAAC